>NJDC01000469.1:283946-326716 GCA_002245475.1 Calephelis virginiensis
TTTTGCTTAAAAGATCGAAACAATATGTTTATTTTAAAATATTTTCAAATAATTTTGTTATGACATTAAAAATGCGTGACATCCCATGTCGTTGCCAAGGAGATTATTTTATTATTATCAAAGAAAATATACTAAATAAATGTTAATTACAACTCGTTTTCTAATTTAAAAAGTTTAACTTGTTTGAGTTATCTTTCATTAAATATAGAAGTTTGAATGTAAATTGTACAATTAAAGGAAGATAAATATGTAGATGACTGCCGTGTTAGTTTAGCTTTATTGTGCAGTACTAATGTGTTTGGATGTTCAATCAGAATGTTAAACAAGGTATTCACGACCATATCCCCAAAGAGATTGGTACAACAAAGACACATAATATTAGCTGAAAGAACTACAGTTCTAATATAACATCCATTCAGGGTTCTCAACAGTTGAAAGTGTTGGATTTTAGAAAGAATTGTTAGGGTCATGTTGCTTACACTCAACTGTAATCCAGACATTTAATAGCTAGTTGATTGATACATATAATATTGTGGTTTGTATTGACCAAAAACTGTACAGAATACATAAGTTATCTGGCTATGACTGCTGGAAAAGTTGACCAACTTGCATCCATTCCATAAGCATATAATTTTTCTTATAATAACATTTGAAGTTAGTTAAAATATTTTGATTTAAGTGTTTTTTTTTAATTACATAAGTACAACAACAAAAACCAAACTTTTAACAAAATTATTATACGAACCCTTGAACAAATGTAGTTATTAATATTAAATGCTGAACTAAACGTAATGTCAACTTACTTGCAAATCGTCTTCTTTTTTGCCAAGCTGAACAAAAGCACATTTAGCTGCGTGATTTTTATGTTCCGCCCAAGGATCGTCATTAGCCTCCCATCCATCAAGTTCTTTACCACACAAGAAACATTTGGCAGCGTCTGCATCATCAGCTCCTGTAGCCACTGAGTAAAATCCAGCCTCAGCCATTTTCTTCACGTTACATTTATTTTTATCAGTAAAAGGCCAATTTTTAAAAGTTTTAATACGTTCCTCAACAAGAAATAAAGACGAACTTTCCATAACGAATTAGACTTATCTCTATAATTTTATGTTTAATTTGTTTGTACTTGTGTTTATATTTTAAGCATTAGGTTAAATCCAAAAGGAAAATAATCACTGCCGTTTAACCTCAGTTTGGGAGCTTTGTAAGGTAAAAAGTGGGTGAAAATCAAATTCAAAACCACTTCAAAACTAGTTAAATCACCACTCGCCTCCAGCAAATCAAAACAAAATTTCAAATTCAAAATTTCAAACAGATTTAGGACATGCGCGCATCTATATATTATATAGTCTGTGCTTAAAAAAACAGTTCTCCGCTAGGAGTTCAACGTTCTTTAAATTGACAAGTGACGTCTTGTAAAATGTGGTGAATAGGGACAATTGCTAACTTCACACAGGATTTTCAAATATCTTCTAAGGGAAATATAGCTGTATTACTATCAAAATATTGAAGTCTGAGTGGAATATTTAATATAAAGATTAAATCTTAAAAACATAATATGCTTTCTCTATTCACCCAGAATTCGGGGCTATGAGAGTGGCTGTAGAGTTAATCGGGATATGTACAAAGGTTCCTAATTTTAATTATCAACCTAATTGATTTTGACTGATTTAAAAAGGAAGAAGTTATTTGTTCAACTTTTTAATGTAAATTTATCGATATCTTAAGTATAAATTTCTTTGTCAATGTTGGTCGGTCCAATCGCATAAAATTTCAAATTTCAATCGCAAAAAATTGACTTTTAGGTCAAACTTTCACAGTTTAATTTTGTTATATATTTTTACCAAGTAAATAGGCAAATAGGCTAAACTTAAGTACTGACCATTGGCTAGTAAAATAGTTTTAAATAAATTAATATTATTGTACAGAAGCACTCAGTAAAAACTAGTAATACAGTCAACAATTCAATGTTTATTCTTTTAATTTTATTCATAAAATATGTTCACTGAAACTTTTGCAAAATATTTTTCTTTCTACAACGTAAGTTATTAGGATAGCAATAAAAATTGAAAAATAATACCTTATTTTTTCAATACAAATTGAACAGCAGAAATTAAGTTCGCCGGGACAGCTCATAACAAATAATTTAGGAAAGTCATTGCCCACCAATAATTATACCACTTTAAAGTATTTTTAAAAATTTTGTGATGTAAACGCGAGGGCTCTGATAAGAATAAATCAATTATTAAGTGATAATCACACAATTAAAATATTAAGACATTACGTCTTACCTTACCTTTTTAAAATTATGTTACAGAAACGATGCTTAAAAAACGTTAAACATAATAAGATTTATTTAATCAAAGTTAATTTACATTTTTTAAATTGCAAATTGACAACCCTAGGGAGTTGTATAGACTATTCACACATACAGGGACACTGTATCACTTATTGTCATCCTTTCTAACCCATTTTTCATTGCTTTTTACACCTGAGCCATTCCCATTCACTTCAAAGATAGCAATTAATGTTTCATGTTTTTCTAACTTATCAAAAAACGTATATTATAATCTTTGATAACTAAGACCTTGATGATGAATGATGGCTGAAACACTGAACAACACATTTATTAATACATAATCGCCTTCTTTTATCATAAAATAACTTTTCTCAGATAAAGTAACGCTCCAAATGTTCCTACCTCGAGATGCTGTCATTCAAACATTTTTTGACGAATGACAAATTACAGCCAAATTAATGTTTACTCAGTGTTAACATTTAGAAGTTTAAGAAATTGAGTATAATTATCAGTTGCTTACAACACATTACAATTACAACACAACATTTTATTTCAATTGAATCAAGGATAGTATATTCGAGCGTTGTTGGCAGTACGCGGTACGTCAAACAGCGTATGGCGATTTTGATAAATAAAAATATGCAATTAGATTTTCAAGAAAATATACATAACACTGAGTTTTGTGTAAAACGTCGTTACGTACTTTGTTATATTTTGTGTAACTTCGAGTTGACAAAATTTAAATGAACACTTTGATAAATATCGAGTAACACTCATTGATTCATAACACGATATTTGTATATTGTGTTTTAAGTCGTTAATTTATTTAAAATTTGTATCGAACTACATAAACTATTTTTCTCAAAACAAAACAAAGCATATAATAGCAGAAAAATCCTCGGCTAATGATATTGAAGGCTCCGCATTGTACATATCATCCTGGGTTAGCAGCAACCTCTATCCTATTGCCAACCCAGCATTGTTTGAAAAGGCATTTTTAACTTACACTTTGAGCGTCGAGCCACCTTTAAACAGTACACTCAGTAATAAAACCGCATCACCAAGTCGAGTTTTGGTCTTCTCGGAGATAACCCCTGGTACTGGCATTATAGATAATCCAATCCGTATAAATAATGTTGTCTCGGGCTGAGCCTTCTAAAAAATCTTTCTACGGAACCCTCTACATACGAATTTAATTTACACATTTAATTATCAAAATGATTTTAAGTTTTGCATATATCGCGATATTAAATTGCTTAATATCCGAATCCTAGTTATAAAAAAACAAGTATTCAAACACATGTGCGAGATAATTACTATACAAGGTAAATTCGGTGAAGGTCAACTATTTCCCATTCTGATTTATACCGACAAAACACGAATTGATATACTATTTCCAACCATTTATTTAACTTTTGACAGCACCTAAATACGTATTATCACGACATGAATAAAAGAGACTACTATACTACCTCTACTTTCATAATGGAAGCAGGAATATGTAAGGCATTGGATCCCTGCACGAGGAAGATGCTGCACAAATCTTGATCACCTCTTGACTTGTTGTTTTTAATGACCCACTTATCTTTTTCTCACACAACAATGTATGTGTGTGTGTTTTATTTGTAGTGTCTCACAAATAAAACACATTTGACCGGGACCGGGTCCTCTTTGTATCATAGACAAGAAGAATGATTACGAATCCTATAGGGTTACTCTAGACTATAGATATCAGGAGAATTGCAAATTGGAATCGTTTATGTCATTGTAGGTACAGTACTATTATTTAAATTATGCGCTTCGGCTTTACACTTTATTATTCTTTTTACACTTTATACTTTTATTTTTAAATCGACTGATCTAATATAAATTTAAGCGAAATGATTACTTATGTGTGATAACAACTCTATAATATCTTTAAAATACATTCGGATTTTTGAAGCTTGACGAATATATATCCGAAACGCAGAATTTAAATAGTAGGTGCTACTATACTTTTAAACACACTACTAGCAACATTAATACAATCAAATTTAATGAATCCGATAAAATAATTTATTGTTTACAATTAAGTAAATGTTAATAGTTCGCCAGTACTGTGTTCAAGATAACCTTAAATGACATACTCGATACCAATTTCCCATATTGGATTAATCGAGGTTCAAGAGTAATCCTACTGTCTATTTATTAGTTACTAGCTTAAGTCCGCGGCGTTGCCCGTGTGATTAATGGTCCCAATGGAACATTTTTTCGAGATAAAAACTATCCTATGTGTTAATTCAAGTTACCCTCTACGTGTGTGCCAAATTCCATGCAAATAGGTTCAGCAGCCGTTGCGTGAAGGAGTAACAAACAAACCTACAATCTTTCACATTTATTATATTAATAAACCAAACGCATAAAATGTTCAGCACCATTCGATTGAAGTCAATTGAATTAGGATATAATTCAATATAACATCACTTTACTTTCAGTTCTCCCTATTTGATTAAACATTGCGTTGCAAATTTTGCTTACACTCGTAGTTATTAAAATATTTAGTAATAGGTAGGCATTTCAATTACATAAAACTGTTAACATTTTCTGTAAATCAAAAAGATACCGCAATTCCAGATAATTTTAACATTAAAGAGGAATTAGTTGTAAAGATTTGAATAATACTTCATTAAAAATAATGTTTAGCGTAATTAATAAATTATCGCACACTTTTCAATGAGTTGTATAATGATAATCATAACGTATGCAATACGTAATTGCCGACTTTACTCATTATTATGTATTGCATACGGTAATGTAACAGTTGCGTACTCTTACTAAGTATTATCATATCGCCTATAGAAGGGACATATTTTGCATAGTAACAAATACCTGGTGGATTTACGAACAGTGTCATTGGCATAATAAATTAACACATTCCACGAAGCGCATTCATAAACAAAATACAAAACGTATTTCTGTAATGATGTACGCTTAAAAAGCGCTTTTGATATTTTACATTGTCAGCGCTTGGTAAAATTTCCGAAATGTTCATTTTTTTAAATGAAGAAACACTTGTACTGTTTTACGTATCACGTATCCTATTAATATTACCAGAGATTAGAAGGTTACTTGGATTAACACACAGGATAGTTTTTAGTTGTAAAGATACGCATGAAATGCATTAACTTAGATAACCAGTAATCAGGTAAAAGGTCCCTATTATTATTAAATACTAGCAGTTCCTGCCGGTTCAATTTGTTTAGGAAAATTTTCTCAATTTCTTCACAATCGAACAGGATAAAAAGTATCCTATGTCCTTCTCCTGGTTCGAAGCTACCTCCTTATCAACTTTCAGCCAAATCAGTTAAGCCGTTTTTGAGTTATAAATAGTGTAACTAACACCACTTTCTATTATTCTCCCCGTGTTGGTCCGGGCACCTTTGCAGAATAGACCATCTGCCTTCCTGCCACGCAGCTCGTAAAAGGCAAGCATAGGCTTACCTTCACTAGCACCGTGACATCCTACTAGGTGGTAGAATATCGTAGCAACTCGCCCGGATTTGTACCACTGACTTCCCTATTCCTGCCGCCATAACGTCAGTGCTTGCAGTTGACGTGTTCTGGTTCGGAGGTTAAGGTAGCCGGTAAACTTCCTTTCCTCGAGGCCTAACATCCCAGCCTCAGGCTGGCAACGCACCATTACCACCTTTGGTGTCTCTTGGCGGCTTGTATTTCTTACCAAAAGGAAATCCGTCTGCTTGTTTGCCTTCCATTATCATAAAAAAATTGTAAATGTATATGTATTGATTGAAATTTTCGATTATTGAATATCTAAACATTTTTCTGGAGAAATACAAATTAGTTATGTTTTTACATTCGTTTCTTGTAGTTCGCCATTATTATTCTTATTTGAATTTCGAATTATTTTCCTAGAGAAGTATCTAGTAGTTAGCTATCTCGTGATTTTTGTTGTAGATAACCCATGCTATTCGTATTTGCACTTTGAAATTTTTTCCTGGAGAAATACAAATTAGTCATACAGCGTATTAATTTTTTTATAGTTTTGAAAGGCTAACAAACGGATTTCCTGATGAATAGCGGCATTTGGCATTAAAGGTAGACAAAAAGTGTCTGCCTTTACGAGAATTGTCTTGGCATTTGTTGCTAATTTAAATATTTATGAAATGTTAATAAAACTATTCCCCAACTTTAATTCTTGCAAAAATCAAGATGACTTTATCGTTTGGGCAATGATGACTTTAAAAGTATTGCGCTGTTTCACAATGGGGAGTAACACGAGTAATGTTAATTAAGTTTTATACACTCAATTATAATTAAGTCTTACAATCTTATTTCGTCATTAAATAACTGCATAACAAGTGTAACTATTTTACAGACTGAAAGTTACTATTGACATGTACTACAAATATTTTAATGAACTGTTCAATCAGAAAATGAATTGGAGTTTTGGCGCCAACAAGAAAAAAGATGGCCGCAGTTTTAATGTACATATTCCATCTTATTAATAAACCCCCGTATTTAAAGTATTCTTTCTTTCTTTCTTTAGTTTTTGAAATTCGCGTTAGCATTTTGACATTATTCAAGGAAGAAATTGCTATTTGCAGCAAGTTAACCGATTTACCAAAATCGGGTATAAATTATTCAAAATTAGTCAGAAGTCATCAATAAAAGTCATGTTGGGTCTTGAGTAAAGCGGTGGCCTCATTACTTAAGCTCATGTAGTGAGATTCAGCGGCAAAGGAGGAAATACATGATACGCTAATTTTTTCATGATTATTATTTTATTTTTGTGCACTTTCACTGAACAAAATTGTACAAAATGTCACCAAAATTGACTAATTTCACTTAATATTCAACTCGAACTCGAACTCCAATAATTATAAAAAAAATTCAATCACCTTTTCTCTCGATGGCGCCAAAACCCTTAAAGAACTCGAAGGTTCAACCTGGTAACGTGATACAGACTATAATATCAACATTATTTTACTCCTACATTAGTCCAAGCTTTTTAATAAGACGGATTAAGTATAATTAGTCAATTTTGATGACGTTTTGTGCAAATGTGTTTAGTGAAATAGCACAATAAAATAATCAAGAAAAAAATGGTGTCTCGTGCCTCATCGCTGCCAAATCAGATTAAATGAGCTCAAGCAATGAGGCCACCACTTTACTCAAGACTCTGAAATGACTTTCTTTGACGACTTGTGACTAATATTGAATAATTGAAACCCGATTTTGTTAAATCGGTTAACTTGATTTAAATTTCAACTTAACTAATTGCAAATACTAACCCTAGTGCCGAAAATTGTGACCTATAAGAAAACTTGTGTTCGCCTCTTACAAGATGTCTGGCATAGAGGTTATTCTACACGGAGGACCCGAACCAATTATAATTGAATTTTGTTAACACTTTCTTTGTCTCGTTTATATTTTTTTTTCGTCCTCGACCAAATCAATTAAATTAGTGTTCTATTAAGTCACATAAATGATAAGTACTTCATAGTTTATACTGACAGTTAAAGCAATCTGTCCAAAATTATTACCTAACGGTTCCAAAATATCAAAAATGCATATAACTATTAACTACATAGTATAAAACAAAGTCGCTTTCTCTGTCGCTATGTTCCTTTGTATGCTTTAATCTTTAACACTACGCAACGAATTTTGATGCGTTTTTTAATAGATAAAGTAATTGAAGAGGAAGGTTTATATGTATATTTCATAACCGTGCAAAACCGGGGCGGGCCGCTAGTCATTGATATTTAAGTTTTCACTTTTGTTAGCACTCGTGGAGTGCACTTCAGTGATTTTTTTAATTCTCACACAATTTGTTTAATTTTGAAAAAAGTTAGTCCTAATTAGAATTGATCTTTTTGAGAATTGTTCCTTTTGACAAATGGTCTTTTTAAGAAATAGTTATTTTCAGAACTAGGCGTTAAGCGAATTAGTCCTTTTGTAAACTCTTGGCTATTTTAAGAATTAGGCATTTATCGATTTAACCCCGAACGGATGCAACCATTGTTCACAACCGTCTCGAACTCCTTTTAAACCAGTGTTCGTAATTATAATTGAACATGACTAGAACATTACAAAAATGAGGCAAAGGTCAATGGAGTGCTTGATGTAGATTGCGTGTCAGCTACTCCAAGGGTGACTCCACGTTTCTATCATAATCACTACTGAACAGTGCATGTCCCGATCCAGAGGGTAAATTTGGTTGCCCTTTTTTTTTGAAAAAAATTGACAAAACCCTGGTCTCAGGACAGGATACTTCAATAACATCTACGGTTACACCACAGCTCTTATCATCAGCAGGACTGTTCGCTTGTTCCCTGTCGTATTACATAAAAAACTTGTTGTAAATTTGAAAGTTATTTATGACCATAAACAAAATTTATAATAATTTTAAAAGTGTACAGTAGTACTATTTAAAATCGGCTATATTTGCGAAGTTTCGGAAATCCGAATGTTTTTAAAAGGACAGAGTTATTATTACACATAATTAATCATTTCGCTTAAATTTAGATTGAGTCAGCCAATTTAAAAATAAAAGTATAAAGTGTTAAGCCGAAGGGCACAATATAAATAGTAGTACTGTATGTGTATATATGTATTACTAAAAGCTATACAAGCAAATACCGGATAGTAACCTAACCTCCATAGAGGATATCCGGTTAGATTTAAGACAACGGTAGTATGTATTTACACCTTGACCGTCTCTTTAGTATTGTGGTTAACATACACGCCTCATGACCGTGATCGACAAGGCTCGCGTTCAATTTTTGACAGGAGAAGGCGTGTAATGAATTTCTTTTATGGAAACACAAGGGAGACGAATTTCCTGACGGTTAAAAAATTAAGGTAAAAACCCAATGTATGTTGGCCGATCTAGAATGTGAAACCGTTTCGCTATTCTTCGTAGACTATTTATCCTATTCTACTCGGAACAAGACAATGGCGAGCACTGCTATTATAGCAGCAGACATAAGTGAGTATGTAAGTGTGTAGGCTGATGTTAATAGTTGTTTCTTGGCTATATTACAATTTACATATAACCAATATTTAAATTATCGGCGGTTTATTGACTTTTATATTTTATTTTAAGATTACAATATGTTTATTATCTAAATAATACCTGTGTATAAATATAGTTACAACACATCTCAAAAGATTTTGCATATAACGGGAAAGCACCAATTCTCGTGCTATTTTCAGTAATAACTATGTATTTTCACACCCGTATCCCCTAAGAGGTAAGCAGAGTTCATTCAAGAAATCGGGCGTTCCATGATGTTAATCTTAATAATAAATAAACACGGTAGTAGCATCCTACTCTTCAAATATTTATAAGTATTTATAGTATTTAGTACAGATAATTTATAGATTATCCTTAGATAGACAGTAGCGTCCTACTCTTCAAATATTTATAAGTATTTATAGTATTTAGTACAGATAATTTATAGATTATCCTTAGATAGACCGTAGCGTCCTACTCTCCAAATATTTATAAGTATTTATTTACCTATTACATTGTGGGACTTAGTGTCTTCGGCTAGTCGTGGGTGCCCTACTTGTGCCTCTGTCTACCTCTTCGGCGATATGGGCGTGAAGATACTTTTTTCGGTTAGATAAATTTTGTGTGATTTGTCCAAGCATTAAAAATATTTCTAATTTTTCAAAGCACATTAAACAGAATAATTTGTATACTACAGTTACATCCGTAACACCGGACACCTATTTTCTTTACACACTTCGAATCAGATTTCACCGAGTCTCAATTAACGAGGAAACTATAAAATGGGTACTATTCTTAAACTCCCCTTGTTTGGAAAGTACACGATAAAACGAGGTATAATTTGGTCATTCCTTAAACAGCAGCGGTGCGTGAGTCCTGGTGTCGTGACAAAGAAGACGAGGCCCTGGGAACAGCGTGACTCACCATTTATCTTACAACAGAGATAACAGTAAAACGTGCGATATTAATATCATTACCATTCGTCTTGTTTCAAACTATTTAATTTTTTAATCGTCATTTTCGAGGAGAGACATTACGGTACAAACATAATAGGCCCGCTTCGGTAATCGAGGATTACAGTCCGATTTGGTCGATTTCAATAATAAATAAATGTTCCAGGACAAGTTACACAAAAAACCCCAAAGTAAGCAAATTAGATGTTTGTGTTATGGGTGTTAGTCAACGATACTAATATGTCATTGTAATACTTTAATACGTACCAGTACAAATTTAATAAGCACCCAAACCCGAAAATGCAGACATCTAAGTGGTCATCACACAAAGGCCTGCCCCCGTCGGGAATCGAACCCGAGCCTCACGGTTGGTCAGTGTAGCTAGGCGTGTACGCTAGCCACTCGACCAACGAGGAGGTCACATTTGGCTAAATATTTTATACTAGCTGCTACCTGCGGCTTCGCCCGCGTTTTCACAGAACCCCGGTGTGCGATCGGGATTAAAAATAGCCTATATGTTAATCCAGGTCACAATCTATCTGTCTTCCAAATTTCAGACAAATCCGTTCAGCCATTCGAGCGTGAAAGAGTAACAAACATCCATACATCCATACTTACAAACTTTCGCATTTATAATATTAATAGGATGTGCATACATAAACACATGTATGTGAATGTATGTATGATCTAAGATTTTCTTTGTCTGTGCCCCTCTATGCCGAATCCTGGCTACGCTTTTGGTGATTTGACTTTATTTCTTACAGCCCATGGCGCATATACTATTGTATTGTTTGTTCCCAGAGCTGGAAAGTGACAACTTTAAGCACAGCAGATGAAAAGTTGTCACTTTACTGTCGCAGATATTATTTTTACCAGTCACATTCCTTTAATCAAACCTGACACAGTGACATATAAATACTTTTTCCGAACACTAAAAAAAATGTTAAAATATAAGAATCGGAAAATTCTAAGCAACCTATCTCACACTTTTTTGGGTGTAGTGGAAAAATACAAGCGTTTACCTCAAAAAGTATACAATTGAATTCCACCAAGTGCCGACGTTAACAAGTATAGATTCTAACCTATCTCATATTACGTAGTAATATACTTGAACTTAAATTAGTATAAAACAGGTTAAAATTCGTAAACTGGTTGCAAACATTGGTTTACATCCGTTTGGACGTAGATTTAATCCAAATATATTAATAATCGAAAAATGGTTATAAAGTTTCTCCTAAGGTCATAGCATTAGCCATTATTCATGTTGAAATTTACATCAAATTATAGGCAAGTCACCTCTGTGGTCTAGCGGTTCAGTTGTTGGACTTGACTGTATGACGTCCCGGGTTCGAGTCCCGGGTCGGGCAACAAAAAGAAAATTGGGTTTCTCCAATTTTCTAATAAAAAAAGTTACTCGGGATTAGATATGTGCCCGGTTAGTGATAGGCTTGCCTCCTATCACATTGTGGGACTTAGTGTCTTCGGCTAGTCGTGGGTGCCCTGAGTGTGCCTCTGCCTACCTCTGCAGGAATATAGGCGTGAAAATACTTTTTCTTTTTTAATTTGGATTTAATCTATGGTCCAGATGGATGTAAACCAATGTTTTTAACCGTCTAGAACCTTTACATTAAAAATGACAAGTTTGTTTTCCGGTTTTTCATTTCGATAAAATAATTAATCAGTTACACAAAATGGCCGCGTTACTCTTATATTGACGACCACCCATAGATTAATTATTAATTGACTATGTTCAAGGTGTAATTATGGTAATTAAAACATAAATTAAAAAAGATTCAGTTTGATTAATAATGTTTGTAACATTAATACCGAATATTACCTTTAAATTAACTGATTTATGTAACTTAATTTTAATATTCATCTTAATGTCTATCTTCCAACACATAAACCGCAAAATTACTAAGTAAATTTTGATGGTATTTGGAATCGCAATATTTAAATACCTTAAAAATGAGATATTTTCAGCTTGATTGTTCAATTATTTTCTACGAAAAAACCAATAACATGCATAAAAAATGACGGGTAACAGCTAGTTTTCGTTAAATAAATTAATTTATTGTACTTTACATTACTTTTTTTTAAGATAATGGAAGGCAAACAAGCAGACGGATTTCATGATGGTAAGAATCACCAAATCGCCTAGAATCACACAAGGTGGTAATGGTGCGTTGCCAACCTGAGGCCAAGACGTAATACCTCTAGCAAAAGTAAGTTTACCGGCTACCTCAACCCCCAAACCGGAACACGTCAACGGAAAGCACAGACGTTATGGCGGCAGGAATAGTTAAGGCGGTGGTACCAATCCGGGTGAGTTGCTGCGATACTCTACTACGTCTATGTCACGGTGTGAGTGACGATAAGCGTATGCTCGCCTTTTACGAGCTGCCTGGCAGGAAGGCAAATTGTCTATTCTACAAAGGAGCCCGGATCACCACGGGTTAAACAACTTATATACTAGTAGCGCAAATTTATCATCAGTTATTATAATCAACAACCGATAATCCGTAAGTATAAGAATCCGTAGTTATTCTTATAGTTATAGTAACGATGGGTTACATAAAGTTCCACGAAGCATCTCTGTGACAAACGATAGATTTCTTACCCACAGATTTTTAGAGGTTACCAATTGTACAGTAGTACTATTTAAATTATGCGTTTCGTCTAAATTCACCAAGCTTCGGAAATCCGATTGTATTTGAAAAATATCTATATAGAGTTGTTGTTACACATAATAACTCATTTTGCTTAAATTTAGATTAGGTCAGCCAATTCAAAAATAAATGTATAGTGTAAAAAGGGTAAAAGTGTAAAGTCGAAGCGCATAATTTAAATAGTAGTACTGTACATGGTTATTTTTTTACGTACAGTAGGAAGCAAACAAGTTTTATTCAACTACAAATCTCTCTCATACTGTAATCGGCAAGATTTAAAAATGTCGAGCAACAAAATTGGTCCATATCTGTTAGGTATGTATTTAAATTATTATTAATTTATTCACAATTGGTACAAATTAAAATGTAGGTTTATTAAATTATCATAACTTGTACACATATCGTTGACCTATATCACATATCACAAGCGAGTAATACATATAATAACTTTTGGAAAAGCTAATTTGTGTATTTTACCGGCAATTTATCTTAAAGCCTTTTACCATTTCGTAAAAATGTTTACCAAAAACAAATCCAAGAGTCTTAAGAAATGGTATAAAGTTATGAAATTAAACTATTCCAAAGTCTTTGGAAAACAAAACATTTAGTAAAAGTATCCCAAAGTCTTATCAATAAAAAGTAACTATTAAAAGTATCCCAAACTCTTAGAAATACAAAATATCTAGTGAAAATATTCCAAAGTCTTCGGAAAACGACACGTCCAGTCAAAGTATCCAGAAGTTTTATAAATAAAATATAATATGTGGCAAAAGTATACCAAAGTGTTAAAAATATCCAGTGCAAGTATCCCACAGATTTATATAAAATAAAGTGCACAGTAAAAGACATTTGTGAAACAAATATTCCAAATAATTAGCAAAATATTCTTAAATAACAATAAATAATTTTAAAAAACTTCCTTGGCCAGTATAAATAAGTTTATAGTGTGGTAATTAAATAATTTTACCATTTACATGACATGTGACCTTGATATACATACAAGTATACACGTAGCTTAATTATGTAAAACTTTACACATAATTGCAGTTTTAATGGACAATTTAGTTAACATACTTTTGATACATAATTTCAATGAACAACATTTAGTAATAGATTCAAAAATATATAAAATTAGGAAATGCGCAATATTCCAATACTGTTAACTGTTAACATAGTGAAACATTGGAATTTTATGACCTGAGCGGTTCTCAGCCTTTTATCAATTCGGAATTCACACTTACTGATAAGGAATATTATTTACCCATGTTGTAAGAAAAAAAGAAAGAAAGAAAGAAAATATATTTATTTGCGGAATATGCGTGTTGAAGTTGTTACAATATTTTTAAGATTTCCAACATATTCTACCACATTGTGATGTGCAAATATTTTAATATTTATAAAAGTAATTATATAATGATGTACATAATGTTTTGATGTTCACACAAAAAATAGTTAAATACATACATATATTCAGGCCAAGTCCCTTACGTGGTAGGCAGAGAGTATCGAGTGCCACACCTCATGATCCTGACAAACCTGTCTTGCATTCTTAACATTCATAACCCTTTTCATACAAACACGCCGGTTTCGGAGACTCTTGACACCACCCTCGGATAATATCCGATTGATCTGATCGTGAAATGTCAGCCTTGGTCTCCCCGGGTACCTACATCCATCCACATTCGCACTGTATATCTGCTTTGTCAATCTTTCATCTGTCATTCTTTCCACATGACCGAACCATTATATTTATTACAATTTGAATTATAAATTACAAACAATTATTAAATGTAAATAAATTTAACCCTGTCTTCCGCTACCAATGTATATGTGTATTTTACCACCTTACCTATTCCTGCCGCCATAACGTCAGCGTTTGCCGTTGACGTGTTCCGCTTAGGAAGGCAAGGTAGCCGGTAAACTTACTTTTGCTCGAGGCCCAACAAGCCGGCTTAAGGTTGGCAACGCACCACTACCACCTGTGGTGATTCTAAGCGATTTGGTGATTCTTACCATCAGGAAATACGTCTGCTAGTTTGCCTTCCAAAATTATAAAAATATGTTTTGTGTATATCATGAGTCTTAGGCGACGAATTCCTACTCGGCCAAGTAGATCCACAGTGATTCCATGTCCACTCTCACTAACCACTTAAAGTGACTTTAACGCATACAGCGTCGAGGGCAACAGCTAGTTGAGAAGCCTAATCGTTATTTATTCTTGTAATCCTTTATTGCACTAAAACAAATGTACCGCCTCTGTGGTCTAGCGGTTCTATTGTTGGACTTCACTGCATGAGGTCAGAGGTTCGAATCCCGAGTCGGGCCTCAAAAGAGAAATTGGGTTTTTCCAATTATCTAATAAAAAAATGTTGCTTGGGATTGGATACGTGCCCGGTTGGCGATAGGCTTGCCACCTATCACATTGTGGGACTTTGTATCTACGATTAGTCGTGGATGTCTTGGTTGTACCTCTGCCTACCTTTTCGGGGATATTGAAGATCCTTTTTTTTAAACAAATGTACAAAAGCAAACTTAATACCGATAAGAAATGTCTCCTAGCTTACTCTGGTACGGATGATGTCAAAAACACATGCATAAAATTTGATAGGAGAAAAAAGAAAAGAACACATTTTTGCAACAGTAAAAAGTATCTTCATGCCCATATCCCCGAAGAGGTAGGCAGAGGTACAACCAAGGCACCCACGACTACCCGAAGACACTAAGTCCCACAATGTGATAGGTGACAAGCCTATCGCCAACCGGGCACTTTTTCCAATCCCGACCAACATTTTTCTTTTATTAGAAAATTGGAAAAAATCCAAGTTTCTTTGTGTTGGCCGACCCGGGATTCGAACCCGGGACCTCATGCAGTCAAGTCCGACACCCGGACAGCTAGACCACAGAGGCGATAACTGCAACAGCACAAACTGATAACAATGAATTAAAAACAAAAAAGATTAAATTCACTAAATAAACTAAAATTAACATACCTGAGATAATTAATTATTTCTAAAATGACCGCATTTATATTGTACCTATTAATTTAAATGAAATTCTTACACTCACTAAATGCTGACTGATTACTGTCTTGTATTGTTTGGCGTATTAAAAACTGAATTATTTTCAATTGTATCTTTATATCCATATCCCCGAAAAGCAGGCAGAGACACAACCACGGAACCTACGACTAGCCGAAGACGACGTCCCACAATGTGATAGGTGGCACGCCTATCGCCAACCGGGCAACGTTATTTTTATTAAAAAATTGAAAATATACATTTTATAGTTTTAGTTGATGGGGGATCGAACCCAAGACCTCGAGAAGTCAAGTCCAACGCTGGACAACTATACCACAGAGGTGATAATCTACTCTTATAATCTTAATATCTTTTTTGTTTTTTTCACTTAAGTTTTCTGCTCAAAATCCAAGATTTTAATTTAAAACCTCTTATTGCTTTATTCAGAAATGTGGTTCAAAACTGATAAAAAAATGTGAAGTGCTAGTGAAGCTTATTCTAGTTTAAATTTTATTTCTTCCCATTTGCAAACACGTAGACGATAATTACTCGTCATTAAATAATGATCATGAACAACATTTTTTGTAAAACATAAGAAAGTCTCTTCTATAAAATGACTATCGCTCTTTAGCACATTAACGGTAATTAGGTTTTTACTTGTGCCTAGATTAGACGATATCTCTCATAAACATAGTAAAAAACTTAAAATTGTAAAATTAAATTTTCGATAACTCCAACACCTATATAATATAATTGTCTAAGTTTATATAGTATAATGTAGCTAAGATCAATCTCGATCTTAAACGATTTCAAACGACAAATCTGCATCGAAACTGGTTCACTCTTTCAAAACTTATGATGCCACAAACACACACATAGACACGTCAACCTTTCCGTCAGGGGTAAAACTATATGGGAAACGGGAAACGAATCCGAAGATAAACCTCGAAAACTTAGTGATTGTTAATCGGATTGTTAGATAACCCCTCGGCCAACAAGGCGGTTAGTAGTAAATTAGCAGTTTAAAAAACTTTTTTTATGTTAGAGATTAGAGAACATACACACTACTCTCCTGATGACAACTATGACTTATATACACAATAAATGTTACAGGTACATCGTTGTCCTGAGGCCACACGAATCTCCTGACGACAATATAGACACAATAGATGTTACAGGTACGTTGCTTTCTCCCTCCATAATGGAACATGATAGTTATTATGGCGGCAGGAATAAGTGAATTCCTATCCGGGAGGTTCCTGCACAGCACTCTACAACTATTGGCCTTGTTGGTAGTGACTTATACTCGCCTCTTATGAGCTGCCTGGAAGATAAACAGATGGTCTAAACTACTCAGGCGGTCCAACGATACGATAATATATAAAAAAAAGTATCTTCACGCCCATATCCTCGAAGAGGTAGACAGAGTCCCACAATGTGATAGGTGGCAAGTCTATCGCCAACCGGGCACGTATCCTATCCCGAGCAAATTTTTTTATTAGAAAATTGGGAAACCCCAATTTTCTTTTTGTTGCCGGACCTGGGATTCAAACCCGGGTCCTCATGTAGTCAAGTCCAACAACTGAACCGCTAGACCACAGAGGCGACAGACAGAGAGAAGTATGTATAGTATAATATATATACTAGACATACTTTAGTCTACAATAAGTCGTTTATCTAATTAACAAGCTCTTTATATAAAATCCTCATTACGCCACAAACGGCACAAACGGACCAAATTAGGGCTAAATTAGGCATACATTAATTATTATATGTTTGACATAAATTTGGCCTAACCTCAATACCAAATAAGCGAAGGTAAATATGAATAAATTAATAAATAATTTACTCATATAATTGCAGTAACCGATGTTGGGTTTTAAATTACTTCAAATATCGAAAACCAGATCAATATTCTTTCTAATATCTAGAGCAAGTATATGTTAAATGAAAATCGGTTTGAATGTTCGAAATTTCAAAATTAAAATCGGAGTAGAAGTTGTAGTATTCATTTATAGTAAGTAAATTTGAATGTTCGAATTTTAAAGAATTTAAAATTAAAATCGAAGTAGTAGGTATGTAGTTGTGTTCATTTATAGTAGGTGAAAATGTATAATATTTTTTTAAGCGCAGTAAAATTACGAAAAACCCTTTGGTTTCAATAATTATGTCATCTAAGTATACCAAAAATGAGTATTTTCTTTGATTTCCCTAAGATACCATTATCATATCAATTCTTGGTGCCTGGTCGGAAGTACGCTCTTCTAAATAAACAAAATAAATCGGTTTATTATTGGTGAAGCAATATTTTCACATAAATGAAAAAATTGGAGTCGAACATAATGTAACCTCCTCCTTTTTTTCAAAGATCGTATTATAATCTACACCTATTTGCAGTCTGTTAAAAAGCGGGTAGAACGATTTTAATGTTCTAAATCAGAATCAATATATCCAAATATGAAACAAATAATTTATATATAAATTAAACTGCACAAAATCTTCAATTTAGATATGTTGTAGTCAAAGTAGACAGACTTAAAAAAACATTAATCCGATTATAAACTTATTTATGATCATTTTGTTCAGGTTGTACCTCTGCCTACCCCTTACTAATATATAAGGGAAATGTGACATAAAAATACTCAATCCACTTTTTTTGCTATTGGAAGGCAAACAAGTAAAGTAAGTATCTTCATGCCTATGTCTCTGAAGGAGTAGGCAGAGGCACAACCAGAGCACCTACGACTAGCCGAAGACACTTAGCCCCACAACGTGATAGGTGGCATTACCTGATGGTAAGAAATACACGCCGCCTAGCGATACCAAAGGTACGTTGCCAACCTGATGCCGGGATGTTAGGCTACCTTATCCTCCGAACCGGAACACGTCAACGGCAAACGCTGTTGTTATGGCGGCAGAAATAGATAAGGCGGTGGTACCAATCTGGGTGATTCTTTGCGAAACTCTACCATGTAATCAAATGTCACGGTGTAAGAGACAGTAAGCCTATGCCTTTTTCGAGCTGCGTGGCAAGAAGGCATATGGCCTATTCTGCAAAAGAGGCCCGGACCAACACGGGAAGTAAGCTTGCATTATATATTTACTATACACCGTGTAAATGACAGCGTACCAAAAAATGAAACCATGGATTCTGTACATGATAGTCATGCATATGTAGTTGGAATTTCATGTCGGAAATTTCATGGTTCTTTTAAAAACTTTTTATATTTTTTTTATTGATTTCACTATTATTTCATTAATACTATCTAACGCAACTCCGTTTTTATTTAAAATCTAATAAATAACACATTTTTACTAAAAACAGCAATGTAATAAAACAGGGTATTAGGAAGGCACTTAAAGCTCACATCTTAATGTGTATACTTTGTTCGCTATACATTGCGGGCTGAAAAACTGCTAAATATTTCACCACTTGTTTCCGATAAAAACTGTTAACGGAATTCTGAAGTCTGATATGTATCTAAACTACCATAGAAGTTTTCGTTACGGTGTCAAATACACCCTGTGTATAAGGTACACAAGTTTTTTTTAAATGTTGTCGTACAAACACAAGTGAATGTATATATTTATTTATTATTAATCACCTCTAACTAAAAAAAAAAGATTAAAATCGGACTGCTTTCTAGAACCATATGATCGGTCTAACATAAAAAAAGTCGAAATTGAGAAGTTCAGTTTTAAGTCTATTAAAAATGTTACTAATCATGATACAAAATTGTAAAAAATATTATTTGCCTTTTCCGTTCATTGACTAGACTAAACATATTCTAGCACATTCTTTATGGCGGATGTAAGTACATAGCCTTAGAGTGGTTTTGACAAATAGCTGGCCAGATTGTGTCATGTAGTTCAGTTTGCCGGAAACTCTCACTGGCACGCCCAGTAACACGTAAACGTAAAACGTGTCGTAAACTATAACAATAATTTATATTTCAACTGGTCGTTTTACTGCGACTTTATAGAATATCGGAAATCGGCTTCAGCAAATATAATTTTAATAAGTTTATTAAAGTGAAAGTTTTCACCTCCCATAAGAATCCTTAGAAGTTGATTAACAAAAAAATGTTTTAACAATATGCATATTCAATTCCATCTAAATCAGTCCGCCATTTTGCTATGAAAGCGTTACTAACAGAAAGACTCTGTACATTTAATCAAACAGTGATAAAACTTAACTAAAATGATTGCTTCTTATTGTTTACACGATATAGAACGAAAAGCGTGAGTTGTTAAATTTTTTGTCGGTTTGCCTTTTCATTTGAACGCAAAAACTACTGAATGTTTTTATACCAAGTTTATTGCAGTAGTAGGTTATGAACTGGGTCAACATTTTGGATACCTTTTAGTGTGGGTTATTCTTTTGTTCGCATCACTAACCACATACGATCAATATTAATAACCCATCTACAGATAGAGATAGGTCTTCTAAGGTTTTGTTGGTAAGATATTTTTCTTAATTATTGAAAAATAACAGTGGTTGCCTAGTAACTGTTTTAAAATAGCCCTACCTTTTTTATAATTTAGATAGGTTATTAATATTGGTCGATAGTCATTTCAACGTTTGTACGAAGTTGCGGGAACCAACTCGTATTATATATATTTCATTTTATATTGTATAATATTTCAACAACTGCCGTAAATTAGATTTACGGGTGAACTATTTCTTCAACGTCCGGCCCTAGTATTACGTAAGATTCAAGCACGCCGTCTTTCTTTGGAGTCTGAACCACTTCTATATGAGTTGATTTATGACCAATGTATAACGACAAATGCTTCGGGCATTTCATTAAGAAATCTTATACGTGTATATTGAACTACTAATATGATAAATACGAAAGTGTTTTTCCTTCTTTCACGTCATATTAGTGGTGTTAAGATATATTATTATGTCTGGAGACTGGGGATACGAATCTAGAGAGTGTTTTTTTTATTTATTTTCTGATTTCCTGGTGGTAAGAAATTCACGTCGCTTTGAGACACCAAAGCCAACCTAAAGCCAGGATGTTAGACCTGGAGCAAAAGTAAGCTTACTGGCCACCTTAATCACCCAACAAGAACACATCTATGGCAAGCACTGACGTTATGGTGGCAGGGCGGTAGTACCAATCCGGGCAATTCGCTGCGAAACTCTACGAGGATGTCACGAGTGGAGTGATGTAAGCTAGTTTTCATTCTGATATATAAATTGATTCCTGTGAGATAGCTACAGGAAATATTTGGTAGAGGTAGATTTTTTTTATGATATTGGAAAGCAAACAAGCAGACGGATTTCCTGATGGTAAGAAATTCGCGCCGCCTAGAGACTTCAAAGGTGGCAATGGTGCGTTGCCAACCAGAGGCAGAGATGTTAGATTAGAGATTGAAGATAATCCGGTAAACCATCGTATACAAGACAACTGACAGCAGCACTCAGAGAGGTCAATTAAAATTTAATTACAGTCTCAATTTTGTATAGAAAATGTCGATTAAAGCCGGGTTCCTATAATCAACGAAACTAAGTAAGTTTAACTATTCGTAGTTTGCTCAAAAAAAACTGAGCGTTAGTCATATTTTCAAAAATGTTCCGAGTTAACTATCGCAAACATGCAACTGTAGTTAGCAATGTTACTAATCCTACAAAATACTATCGTCCGTAATCAAAGCGACTCATTTCTTAAACTTAGGAACTGGACATGAATGCATTAATAAAAGATAACTGACGTCTCAAAGTGCAGCAGTAAGCTTTAGAGATTATTTTGAAATTATTGTCAGTTTTATGTAAGTAGTTTTTATGTTTATTTTAAAAGTATCTTCACGCCCATATCCCCGAAGAGTTAGGCAGTGGTACAACCAAGGCACCCACAACTAGCCGAAGACACTAAGTTCCACAATGTGATAGGTGGCAAGCCTATCGTCGTTTTTTATTAGAAAATTGGAAAATCCAATTTTCTTTTCGTTGGTCGACCCGGGATTCGAACGCGGGACCTCATGTAGTCAAGTCAGAGGCGATATATGTTATATGTTATTTATATATGTTTATTTTACACAAAGAAAATACTGGATTACTTTAAACTTGCTGTAGCAACTCCGTTGGCAAAAAATAAAAAGTATCTTCACGCCTATATCCCCGAAAATGTAGGCAGAGGTACAACTAGGGCACCCACGACTAGCCGAAGATACCAAGTCCCACAATGTGATAGGTGGCAAGCCTATCGCCAAACGGGCACATATCCAATCCCGAATTCCTTTTTTTTACTATAAAACTGGGAAAACCCACTTTTCTGTTTTTGCCACACTTCAACAACGAACCACAAGACTCGGGTTTGATTTCCGACGGGGTCAGACATTTGTATAATAAACATTTAAAGGTCTGCATTTTCCGGATTTGTCTATTAAATTTATTCTAGTATTATCTATGTATTAGCACCTTTGACTAACACAGATAACACAAGTAAATCATTTGTTTACTTTGAGGTTAGATTAAATAAGTGTTACTTGTCCATGGATATTTGTTTTGTTATAGTCTTTTGGGGGTACATTTTTGAATAAAAGTAATTCATATAGAAACTCGGTATTTGTCTAGGTTATATCAAATTCATCATAATCGGTTTAACAATCATAATTGGTTTCCCCGTGTTGGTCCGGGCTTTTTTGCAGAATAGAACATCTGCCTTTGTGCCAGGGAGTTCGTAAAAGGCGAGCACAGGCTCACCGTCACTAACACCGTGATATCTGACTAGGTGGTAAATTTTCGCAGCGACTCACCCGGATTGGTACCACCGCCTTACCTATTCCTGCCGCCATAACGCCATGACGTGTTCCGGTTTGGAGGGTAAGGTAAATTTACTTTTGCTCGAGGCCTAACATCTGGATGTTAGGCCTCAGGTTGGCAACGCACCATTACCAGCTTTCGTGACTCTAGGCGGCGTGAATTTCTTTCCATGAGAAAATCCGTCTGCTTGTTTGCCTTCCAATATAATAAAAAAAAATAACAATTTAGCAGTGAAAACGTAACAGACAAACAAATAGACTTTCGCATTTCTACCATTGATACGATTTGATTTAGTTTTTATCTTTGCTTTTGACCGCCTCTTTGGTCGAGTGGTTAGCGTATTTAGATGTCTACACTTCCGGTTCTAGGTGTTATTAAATTTATTCTGGTATCTATTTAAGTATTTCTATATATTAGTATCGTTGACTAACACCCATTACATAATTTGCTTAATTTGTGTATCATCTAATTGCTGGATAGCTAAACGACTTCAATGCGGTTGTAGCTGAGGGAATCTAGTGAATAAACTAATTCGGGTAACTTGGTAAAATATTTAGAGTGTGTTTTGAATTAATGTTTATTTGCTAAACAATTTATGATCCTATACCATGGCATCTACATGATGTAATAAGCGCCGGAGGTAAAGTTGCGCATTTGTTGAAACTCGAGCAACTCCCGAGGGGCTCTCTGTACGCAGCCGCAACCGCTTACATAAACATTGTACAAACGAGGAATCGTAACTGGTCATTGCATTGCTCCTATTACAAAGACTTGTTTTTTAAAATTTTGTAATATTATATTCTTTTTGAAAGCAAGTATTTAACTGTGGTATTTATATAAACTTATAATTGGAAATCAGTTGTATTTCTTTATAAGTAAACATTTGAAATTATTAACAAGCTTTTATTTAACTTGTCTATACTAATATTGCAAAGAGGAAATGTTTGATTTTTTTCTTTGTTTGTTTGAAATGAATAGGCTCCGAAACTACTGGACCGATTTCAAAAATTCGTCCATCCTTAGAATGCTACATGATCCCTGAGTGACATAGGCTTTGTTTCATCAAAATCGGTGCAGTAAAAGCCACGCTACACAGGCGAAGCTTTGTGAAACTGCTCATAATATATAAATACCCATTTAGCTTGGTTATCGCGTCATGCCTAAACGGGTGGATCAATTTTGCTCATGATTTTTTGCTATGTTATAAATAAAAAAACCAAGAAACTTGTAGAGAAAGTGAGAAAAACAATGTTTTCATCGAAACAAACTATTAGTAGCTATTAATATGATACGATAGCAAGTTTGCCGGGTCGGCTAGTATATTTATATTTATCAGGAGGTATCTGCAAGTGCGATTTGATCCATTTCTTTATTACTGACTGGGAGAAAAGGTTTTATGTATACTATATGTTACCCGCGGCGTTTCCCGCGTGGTTAATGGTCCCACATGAACATTTTTTCGGAATAAAATCGATTATATGTATTTATCCATGTCACACTCTATGTATGTGACAAATTTCATTAAAATCGGCTTAGCAGGTTTGCGTAAAGGAGTAACAAACAAGAAACAAATATAGAAACTTTCGCATTTATTATATTAGTAGAATGTCAGTAAATTGACAAAAAAAAACCACAGAAAACGAAGATTTTCTCCGAAGATGGGTAAATCGGTAGAGATAGGTAGAAGTGAAGTAGTCATGTAGATGAACCCTAAAAGGATAGTAGTTACAAATCTATCAAACAGTCACGGTCGTAGTAGAAGTTGTATTCATTTTAATGAAATGCGTAGATTGTCTTTCTTAAATATTATGTTATAATTAAGTTGTTATTATTATCAAACAACTAGCTACTATTTAAATTAAAATTTGAGTATTATCAATTAATAAATTATAAAACTTACATAAAACAAGGTCTTTAATATCTAATATAAATTAATAAAAAAATAGAAATATATAATTGACATTAACATATAATACATATATAAACTTAAACGATATAATTAATATTAAAAAGTGTGAGAAAAAGCCAAATACATAATACAATAGATAAAACTGATGTTGAATGAATAATAATTATCTAAACTACTGTATAATTAATTTGTATATACCTAAGGCTCCCAAGTTTTTATAAGGGTATTGAACTTATTATTTGTGAAAACTAGTAGCAGCTACTGGCTTTACCTGTATTTTTAATTCGCCGAATGTATGAAACACAACACCACACCTTAATTGTCCAGTAACCAGAACGCAGCACCAAGTCGAGGTACGGTCTCCCGGGAGACAGCCCTTGGTGCTGGCGTTGTAGGTAACAGCCCAATCCATCTAAATAATGATGTCTCGGGCTGAGCACTCTGCTCGGCCCACAAAGTTCGGTGAAGTTGTAAAAAATCGTAAGATTAGCAACAAATTAGTCATTCAAAAAAGAAAACCTTAATTGTTCATATAACAAATACTAGAATAGTACATGAAATGTATTTGAAAATAAGTTTTTAACAAAAACATGTTTTTTGACAAACTTTTTTTGGGGCTATTCTCAGCAGCAGACTTGAGAAGTACTATTCAAGATGTCTTTAATAAGCCTAAAATGCAAATTGTCCCTGAAGTCTAGTGGTTCGGCGTGGGACTTAACTTCTTGAGGTCCCGGGTCGAGCAACAAAAATAAGGAAAATGCGTTTTTAATAAAAATAACGTTCGAGATTGGATATGTGCCCGGTTAGCGATAGACTTTCTGTCTAGCACAATATAGGACTTAGTGTCTTCGGCTAGTCGTCGGTGCCCTGGTTATGTCTCTGCCAACAATTTGGGGATATTGGCGTGATGAATGATAGAGGATATGATGTTGAGAATTTTAGAAGTTGCAATGTTGACCTTCCGATTCTGGATCAGGTACGTGTCATAATATTTTCGCATTATCACACGATGTATATGCAAAATTTCAGTTCAATCGGTAACTGGTAAGTTGACCATATCCAACTTGCAATATTCCATCGGAACAAACAAACATACGTAGCAAGTAAAATAAAAGCTTTGAAAAATGGGCTTAGAATATAAGAGGTAGTAGAGTCAGTCAGCGGTAGAGTGCTTTGCAGCTCGCCGGGACTAGTAACACCACCTTAACTATTCTTTCTGCTTTGACGTCATTATTATGTTCCGTGCTGAAGATTAGGCACACCGATATACACACATGGCATCGTAAGATAGCAACGCAACAGAAACATCTATGGTGTCTATGTGTTACTTTTATTTCTTACTATCTTGAAAGATACTTGTTCATAAAGAAACAAAGCATAAAGTCGATACGGAGTTTCTTTGCATTCATTAGTACATTAGACATCAACGAACACACATGTTAAACTCGTCGAAAGTAATACAACTAACATTAAAATAAAAAAAATGTAGCTAGAAGCCGACTCCAATTTCATTTCCACGTCATTTAAATTTAAAAAATACGCATTATTCAATACAACAAAAAACAGTTTCACGATCTTTGCCAAATTTATATATGACTAAATCATGTTCTTCGGAAAAAAAATATCAAAAAAATTCAATATTTGTGAAGTAATAACAAAACATACATACAGATGAATTGAGAACCTTTTCGCAGTAAATAATGTTATCGGACGAATCACGCTTTAATCATATTCAGAGTTTGGTGTTATTTGGCATCATTTACATTCTTCGAACTTAGAAATTGCTGTCTTTATATGGCGCGAATTCTTAAGCTATTTAGTAATTTACTTTGCAATCGTGAAATTATAGCTAACAGTTTCTAGTAACTATGTTATCACCTAGATACGTTTAAATGATAAAATTTTATATATTGCAATCCATAATTTGGCGTAGGTATGTAAAACCCCCATCGTTAGGAATGTATACTACCGGCACGCAGCACGCTATTGTAGCCGATTTGACGTTTGCATTACTCAAGTAAACATTTAAATCTTTGTTTTACAACTGTTCATTGAGCTATTACTTGTCATTATAAAAAAAACGGGTTGCACTGCGGGAGTGCCGGCAAAAGTGAAAACTTGAATATTACGTTGTGCATTTTTGATATTTTGGAATGATTAGGGAATAATTTTGCACGAATTGCTATAATTATCAGTATGAAAGTACTATCATTTATGCACAAATATTATTTTCATATCAAAAACCTGCGTTTGGCTTGACAAAAACTCGCTAAAGTAAGACCACGTGACGGCTAGGAGCGTCGTCATATTATTTGTACATCTAACATTGCTCGTCTACATATAAAGCTTATTTTCAAGATGGAACAAATAGAGCAATCTGTTGATATTATACGTATCTGCTATCTATGAGAATGTAATGGTAAGTATATTGCGGCGTATATTATCCATTGCGATTCCTATACTCTTTGGAAATATTTAAGCAATACAAAAACAGCAATGAATCTACGTTTTATTTTAGATCTCGCGCCGTCTTATTCGCGCATGCGCATTGCGGCGTCCTACGTTCTGACGATCTGACGCGAGTTTATAATTTTTTACCCATTCCAAAAAAAATACGCAATGCGCTAAACAAGTTTTCACTTCAAAAACATGGTTGTAAATACTAAACTTTTAAGACTTTTAATTAAGACTTTAAGAAATATGGCAAGTCTTCCTAAAAAATAACGCCTAAACGGAAGGATTAATTAAAAAACAGTATATTGGATGTTTAGGACAGAAAAACACATTAAAAATACAACGTCTGTCGACTTAACCAGTCAACAGTAACTTTTTTGGTGATTTCAAAGAAAAATTAGATATGTTTTAAAATCCAAATACGATTAAATATTTGGCTAGAAACAAAACGTATACTTTCATAAAAAAAACACTTTTTGACATTTCTGTTTCTGGAAAGAATTAATTACATTAGTTTTTTTATTGAAGATATAGTAACAGAAAAAAAACTGGGTACAAATAAACCCTTTGAATTAAGTAGATATATGATCAGTTTTTTTTTCCAAAACTTATTTAAAAAAAACAGTTTAAACATATTTGCAGGGAGACATCTGCATTTTGCGCCTGCAAATAAGTTATAGAATAAGTAACAATAATAAAATAAGAAATTCTGAGCCAATTCAAACTATTTTGATTGCCGTAATGTGTTTGTTTATTCGTTTGTTCATCTTTTACTGTCGATTTTAAATAAGTCTTTTCAATTAATATAATAAAACAATAGTGAAACTAATTCTCTAGCAGAAATTAGTTAAGTCCCTTGGATAAAAACGTAAATTTGGTTAAAATCGATTTAGTTGCTACTGAAAACATACACTGTGACACGCTATTGTTATGTATAGACACATTTATTTATTAAATACAAATAAGAAATCGCGCTTACATTTTTTATATTCTTAAAATAAAAACTTGTCAACATTATATAATCATATTACAAAGATAGTAATTTTGCATTAAATTTAAGTACATTGCATAAAGTTATAACATTTTGGGTTTAAGTAATATTTAAAACCGAATTACGAGATATTCAATAAATAAACATCTCTGTCATCGCACTTGACTTTTTGAGGTCCGGGGTTCGATTCCTGGATCGGCCAGCAAAAAAAGAAACATTTTCAATTTTCTAATAAAATATCGTAGTCAGGGATTAGATATGTGCCTGGACGGGGATAGGCTTATCACCTATCACATTATTGGACTTGGTGTCTTTGGCTAGTCGTGGGTGCCCTGGTTTTGCCTCTGCCAACGTTTTCGGGAACATGGGCGTGAAGATACTTTTTTTACGTGATAGACAGCGATTTGTTCGCTCCAGTGATGGTAAGAGATGATCGCAGCCTATAGGCATGTCATTGATGTTGTAGGTAGGTCGCTTACCTGTTGCCGGGGTTTTAAGGAAATGTTGTAAGTCTACGGGCTACTCTACCCTCCGCATCAGAACGAGTTGCAGCAAAAACCCTACGTCCCCAAAAGAGTAGGTTTATGTACAACTAGTACCACAACGCTACTACTATAATACCATGACATGTGTGTTACCTCCTGATAGGCAGCTCATAAAAGGCGAACATAGGCTTACTGTCACTAACACCATGATATCTGAGTAGGTGGTAGAGTAACGCAGCAACTCGCCCGGATATGAACCACCACCATACCTATTCCTGCCGCTTTAACGTCAGTGCTTGTCGTTGACGTGTTTCTGTACGGAGGATAAAGTAGCTGGTAGACTTACTTTTGCTTGGGGCCTACCATCCCGGCCTTTGGCTTGCCACGCACCATTACCGCATTTGGTGTCTATAGGCGAGGAGAATTTTTACCATCTGAAAACCCGACTGCTTGTTTGCCTTCTATTATCTTAAAAAATGTGATATTTGGCTAATCTGTTGAGAACCAGTCATTTATACAATACCAGGAAACACAACTTTTTTTAAAAATCGAAAGGCGCGACAAGATGTTGCAATTTGTGAATATTTTTTTTTGTGACATTGGAAGACAAGCAAGTAAACGGATTTCCTGATGTTGTTGGTATTAGTTCGCCTCTGTGGTCTAGCTGTTCAGTTGTTGGACTTGACAGCATGTGGTTCCGGGTTCGAATCCCGGGTCGGGCAACATAAAGAAAATTGGGTTTTTCCAATTTTCTCATACAAAAATATGTGCCCGGTTGGCGATAAGCTTGCCACCTATCACATTGTGGGACTCAGTTACCTGAGTGCCTTGGTTGTGCCTCTGCTTACCTCTTCGGGGATAGGAGCGTGAAGTTACTACTGTTTTATAACTTTTATTAAAAATATAAAACAATACATTTTAAGAACCTGCCTAAAAATCGATACCAAGACCTAATGTAGTTAACGTCACCGACATTAACTTCTAGTTATGTCACTCAGAAACTTTCATAAATTGTTTTCTGTAAATGCAATGGTGTTAATGGTAAAATTGTAATCGACGGCATGCCCTCGGTTACCATTGCACTCATAATCCGATTAAATAACAGCCCCACTTTACGAGAGTGGTTTACTGACGTCGGTAGTTTTTGTGAATGGAGGCGACAGATAATCGAAAACAAACAAAAATCATTTCAAGTGCTTGACCGTTGCTACAATTTTATAGTTTCGTTCTGTATTAAATATTTTAATGGCGGGTTTGATATCTATCACTTTGTGGGATTATGCAGAACCTTCGGCTTATTGTGGGTGCACTGGTACTTCTGCTTACCTTTTCGGGGACACGGGCGTTAAGATAATTATATTTCGTTAAATGTTGTCGTGATTTTTAGACGTTATATAAATCCAAAATGTTATTACTTTATGCAATATACGTTTTTGTTAAGTGATTATGTTATTAAAGATTTTTTTTTAAATATGTATTTACGTTATGTTATTTGTATTTGGAGAATCAAACTATTTATACGTAAAAATATAGAATTAAGGTTTATGTTTTCGATAAATTAACAACTAGATTGATTTTAACCAAATTCCAAAATCACTGTATTTTGATACAACGTAAAAAATAAGAACTGTAATATTTTATCCCAGTAAATCAACGGTATCTTTCTTGTATCTTTCCTGCAAAAGAACCATACAACTACAATGCGCAAGTAAAACTGTTTTACCTTACAAGTGAAACTAAGAAATGTTATGGAAAAATGACAGACCTATTTTTTTACTATACACATAACCTGGAAGACCTAAGTTGACATTCCAGGACCGACAGGTATTATCCTAGGAAAATGTTAGGAGTCTTAAAAACTAGGGTGTTTTAATAAAAAAATGATAAATATCGAGGTAACTAAGAAAGAATATAAAAGCATAACACAGTACTTAATGGAAATAGCAATAGACATAAATATAGAAATTTGTTTATTTCAAATAGGTCACACCAACGGCTCTTTCGACGAGTCCCTAAAATATTAAAATCTACCACCGGATCGGAACGCGGCAACACACTGAGAAGATCCGGCAAAAAACTCAGCTTGCTTGTATTTTTTTCCTTATTCTAAGATCCTTGCGCCGAAGATAGCCCAATTCTTAAGATGGCCCATTTTCAATATTTTGTAAATATTATACTCTTTTAAACTTTAAAAAATAGAACATATTGAAAATGGGCCATCTAAAGAACTGGGCTATCTTAGGGGTAAGTACTTATAGAAATAAATAAAAATTAGTAATACATTATACTCTTTGCCTACCTCTCAAGGGACATAGCGTGAAAAATGTATGTAAGAATGTGTTTTAGACCAAAACGTGTAACTATAAAAGTTTCCTCAATTACAATGTTACAACATTTTCAAACAAATGTCGACCTTCCACTATAAATGTATGAATTAAAGTCATAAGTTTTCAACAAACGCATTGTTACCGAGTGTCGGCTGCGCAGGCGCAAGGTCAGTCCACGACCACTGCGGTAACAGGCCGACGAAATAGCGCACTAATTCATTTATATATACTACTTCTATATACAATCACAAACGAACTTTGTCTGTACGTAAGTAACACCAACTATTGTCCGTGACTTCTTACACATGCTAAAGTTACTTTTCATGGCTAGTGACGGAGCATGCCCCTTTTCATTTATTAATTTATGTTAATAATTTTACTTATCCGTTAACTAGTTCGCTATAGCTTTTTTTTATTTTTTTATGATACTGGAAGGCAAACAAGCAGACGGATTTCCTGGTGGTAAGAAATTAACGCCGGCTAGAGACACCAAAGGTTGTAATGGTGCGTTGCCACCCTGAGGCCAGGATGTTAGGCCACGAGTAAAAGAAAGTTTATCGGCTACCTTTCTCTCCAAACCGGAATAAGTCATGACGTCAGGATTAGGTAAAGGCGGTGATACCAATCCGGGTGAGTCGCTGCGAAACTCTACCACCTAGTCAGATGTCACGGTGTTAGTGACGGTAAGAATATGCTCGCCTTTTACGAGCTGCCTGGCAGGAAGGAAGATGGTCTATTCTGCAAAGGAGCCCGGACCAACACGGGGAAAATTTGTATAATATAAAAAAAGATAATTAAGTCTTTAAACATTAAAATTACATAAGCCATTTTATGATTCTAAGCTAGACAAGTCAAATTATTCAGCATGATAATATTACCTAATCAACATTAAATTAGCAATTATGATGTTTGGTTAAATTTAGAAAACAAAAGTTAAATTTAGAACAGTAATTTAAAAATAATTCTTTTAAATCTATTCTGAGACAATTTGATAAAAACCATAATAGTAACAGAAGTATTTATAAGTAAGTATGCTACATTGATAAATTTAATATTAAAACAAACCCCTTACAACACCTTTATGTAATGTTAGTTACATACAGAAGCGTTTCAATCATGTCAGCTTCCAAACGAAAAAATCCGCATCTTAATCGGCTTATTCATTTAGAAGTTACAGTGCTACAAACACATACACGATTTGTCGTTACTTTTTTTTATTTCATGGAATAGATTATTCCAAATAGTATCACATAAGTTGTATGACAATCGATACATTGCTTTTGGAGATATACCTAAAATACGTATTCACTTCTTTATTTAGACGTTACATTATAATTCGACTTCAATTATAATTGAAGTCGAATTTATGCAATTATGTGGTTTAAATGATTTGATACTAGGTGTTGACCGCGGCGTTGCCCACGTGGTCCTACAGGAACATTGTTTCGGAATAAAAACTATCCAATGTGTTAATTTAAGTTACCCTCTATGTGTGTGCCAAATTTCATGGAAATCCGTTTATCACATTTTAAGGGAAAAAGTAACAAACAAATAAACATACAAGCTTGCGCATTTATAATATTAAAATAGGATAGACTTAGAAACATTCACTAACGAAGCCCATAAGTTAGAACCTATTTAGAAACCAGCTCTTATCTTTAAAGGTTATTGTATTTATGCCGTGATAATTTTTCTAAGGATAAATTTAATGTACCCAGGACCGGATACAGTGATTATTGTTCTTGTCCGTAAATTGTGAATGTTGTCTGTGTGGCCTTCGCAAGGGCGCTAGCTCGATATCTTACCATTACTGTTAAACACTTGTTAACATAAGTTATATGCTCGGTAAACTGCCTATGAAATATGCTTAACTAACTGCTGCTCGTTACTCTACCCATTGCATAGACATTCGATAACATTATAGTAGGGGACCCCAAGGAGGGATTTGTGCAGTTAATCAAACGCCTTAGATTATGATATGATAAATATTTTAGACCCACTGCTAAGCACCTCTATTATCTATCAAATTGTATTAAAGAGGCGTGAGTGTAGTCTGTAATTTTTTTTAATTTAAAAATAAGCTAGAGACACGTCAGATACAGTCGGTTTATTGCATGTTAAAAAAACATATTTAAATATTCCGACTATTAAAGTGACATGTTCTGGAGCAGTAAAGTCAGAAATGTACAAAAAACAAATCATATACCTACATAGGTATGTCTACTCCAGTTCTTTTTACATTTCATCTTGCGTTTGGTACACGCTGATTCATCATGGGTATATTTCAAGTATTTGACAAACAAACCGCGGGAGATAAATTTAAAATTTTGAAATTTGGCAAAAATCATGGCAATCAATGGCAAACAAACAATAAACCTATAATTTGAAAATCTTCTTGTTTGGTTTGCTTTTTTAAAATAATGAATTATATAGCTATATTTAAAACGTTTGAAGATCATCTCTCCCATTGTTAGCTCCCCGACAATTACGTCAGTAGTTAGCAGTCAAAAGCCAGATGATCTAGTGAAATCTAAAACCGTGGGCTAAAGTGCAAAATAAAGTGTTAAATAAAGTGTATTTTATAAAAGAGGTACAAGTGTTATTTAATTAAACATTACCTTATTTTTCCTGCAGTTAGGATATAGATGCCATTTTATAGATATATATACTAGTAACTTAACTTGTTATTATTTTTTATTTATATAATTTATTAATATAAATGAGAATCAGTGGCAGTTTATTGCTGAAGGTATCAATAATTAAAATTAAAGTCGGTGAATAGATAAATTATCTTCCTAAAACTGAATATTTGCATGAAAAGTAATGAACTTGAAGGAAACAGTTGCGCAATAATCGCAACATTAAACACCAAATACTCTATGCCTCACACGCAAGGAAGATAGCGTGGAGATATGTATGTATGTATCATAGTCTATTAAAATCCTTTCTTTGTTCAAAACTTTGTTACTAATTTGAACATTAATAATAATTTTGGTTAACACCTAATTTGTTATAAAATAAAATTCGCTATGAACGAAATATACACATATTAGGAATTAACATTAACGTAAAACTAAATGATTGTTAATATTAGAACGTAATAATGACTTGAGCATTTAAGTTCATATTAAGTTAATGACATTAGTCAACTACATAATTTATAGTTTTGAATTAATATAATTTGAGATATTCAATTTTGACCTCGACCGGTCTATTTCGACTCAAGGCACGGTGTTGACAATGATTACTATAAAATACCTACAATTGGAAATCCTATTTCAAATAAATTAATTTCCAGGCTTTTCCAATATTAAATATTAAACAGGAAATGAATATTAGGTTATTGTCGAACATTGCTATAAGGAAATGTTTGTCTGTATTGAATAAGCTCCAAAACTACTTAACCGACTGGAACAGTTCTTTTACCATTAATTTCCCAAATTTGGACCTGTGACAAACCGGCATTAGCCGCTAGTCACTAGATAATATAGAACAAAGTCACATATTCTGTCCCTTATGCTTATATATATTTGTATGCTTAAATCTTTAAAACTAAGTAACGGATTTTGATGCGTTTTTTTTAATAGATAAAGTGATTGAAGAGAAAGGTTTATATTTATATTTTATAACCGTGGAAAGCCGGGGCGGGTCGCTAGTATTTTATACACTATATAAAAAAATCTCTATTTGCGCTTTTTAATTTTACAAATAGAGTAAAAGAAGGTTTTTATGAAAGAAGATGAATTAGGTTTAGCTGAAATTTGAAAAAACTTAAAGAAAACTTAAATGTTACATATCTGTTAGTTGATAAATTATTAATTAAAAATTCATTTTAATTTAACATTAATTGTTATGACAGGTCAACGTATGTCGGGTCACCTAGTTTTCTAATAAAAACAAAATTTTTCGGAATTAGACAAATGTCTAAATAAAAAGTACACGTCTAAAATGTTACAACTTTTTGTTTCATTTGAAAAATATATCATGCAACTAAAATAACATATACACAAGCAGAATCACCACTACTGTGGGATTAAAAGTACCTTCGTGCACTCATAGTACCTCTGCCCACCTGTTAAAAGATGAGGACCTAAAAATACTTTTTCGTTTGTTTCGTAACTGATAATGAAAATTTTCGAAAGCTTCAGACTCTTATCATACAAACACTTCATATGTATTTGTATATCTTTCCTTATTTGCGTTACCCTTTACCTTATTTCGTAAACTTTTTACACAAGCCAAGGTTCAGAGTGTCACTGAGATGCAAATAAGTTGCAAACCCATGTTTTGACAATTGACAGCCTTGGTCGAGTTGTTAGCGTACATGCCTAAAACACCAACAGAAAAATTCAGGTTCGATTTCCAATCGCATGAGATATTTCTTTGATAATGGATATTATTTATCTATGTTGAATTTTTTCCTGTATTTGGAGTACTTTTTGTGTGTGTTAGCATCATTGACTAACATTTATTTCAGCATTTATTATACTACTATTGTCTATAGATAGATTTATTTTATGACAACTTTACCGTAACTTGCTTATTAAGTTTGTGTTTTTTGTACAGAAATAAATACATATTTTTTTAGTTTATAAAAAATAACGGGAATTTCGTTGTTATTTGTTGGTACATCCAAAATAAATGACACTAAATCCAAATAGACATATATTGACAAATTACACGAATGAAACTAAGACTATCGTTTAGTGGTTTTTCAAATTTTCCAATAAAAAAAATGCTGTTCAGGATTGGGTAATGCCCGGTTAACGATAGGCTTGCCACCTATCACATTGTGGAACTTAGTGTCTTCGGCTAGCCGTGGATACCCTGGTTGTGCTTTGTGCTTTTGGGGATATGGGTGTGAAGATACTAAGGTAAGCAACAACCCACAATAGCACACCACACTACCACAAAAACATTTCCAACTATCCAGCTTGGGTTCGATCCCCGTTAGGCAGGCATTTCTGTAATGAACATTTAGATGTCTACATATCCGAGTCTGGGTGTTTATTAAATTTATTCTGGTATATATTTTAGCGCTTCTGTGTATATCTATCGGTTTACTTTAGGTTCGATTTAATTTGTGTAATAAATCCAGGGATATGTTTATTACATTAATTACACAAATGCATATCGGAAATCGAATCCAAACCTTGCGATTGGTGGGTATATGGACGTTAAGAGGCAGTTGAAACAGGCGGCTGAGATTTCTTTTAAAGATAGCGGTATTTGAATTGAAAGATAAATAGATAAATAATTATTTAGAGTCGTGTCTACGAAAATGACATCTATGGCATAAATAATGATGTCAGTTGACATTGCTGCGTCAACTTTGATTAGCTAATACATTTTGCTACTCTGATCGGCCAGTCCGCACGTAAGGTCAAATACTACGAACAAGTAATAATGTAGAGACTTCAATTGGATATCGATTATGTAGAAATATCGATATTATTTGTTTACTGAAAACTATTTTTCCTTGAAAACTGTAAATACTAAATAACCGATTAACAATAATTTAATTTAATAAAACTTCATTATAAAATGAAAGGAAAATAAAACTAAAAAAATATCTTTTAAGTATTTATTAAAAACCACTTTGTTGGTCGTTCTTAAATTTATACTGACAAACTGTAAATCATGACCTACATTAAAAATCAATCATCAAAATGCCATTACAATTGGTGTAGTAATTGAGTGAAATACAAAAAACAACGTCAACATTTATGGAGTCAGTTTTAATTTTAAATAAGCTATATTTAGCTTCTGAATTCTGAATCTCTTGATTTTTTTATATAGCATGATCATAAATATTATAGCTTAAGTATCTTTACGCCCATATCCCCGAAGAGGTAGGCAGAGGTACAACCAAGGCACCCACGACTAGCCGAAGACACTAAGTCCCACAATGTGATAGGTGGCAAGCCTATCGCCAACCGGGCACATTTCCAATCCCGACCAACATTTTTTTTTATTAGAAAATTGGAAAAATCCAATTTTCTTTTTGTTGGTCGACCCGGGGTTCGCACCCGGGACCTCATGCAGTCAAGTCCAACACCCGGACCGCTAGACCACAGAGGCGATAGAGGATTATTTCCGAATTTTTGCCACTTAAGCCGGGAGTTGCGTTTTGTAATCACAGCTGAATAATAAAAATATGGTATTTTTTTATATTAAAGCTATAATATACTAAAATAGTTTTAGTTACTTGTTTAGTTGTTGAATTATGTATATTTTTATTAATAATTTTTAGTTAATACTATAAATAGATGTTATTAAAATTACAAATAATTTGGTCAAATAAACAAACTTAATGCAATATTAAAACGCAGGGAGGAACAAAGATGGAAGCTAGTAAAATATTTACTAACAACCGCTCGTTGTTGGTATTTTCTTAAAACAATTGTGGAACTATAAGTTACTCATCTTTAATAGTAGACGAAAACAAATGGTCAAATTTATGGATGACGCCTTGTAGATTAACCGGCAGTAAGCGGATATCTCACACCGCTCCGGTGTGCGGTGATTCGAATTTTAACCGTGAAATATCACCGCATCCCCGGTGCCAGTGTGTTCTATGTGTTTATACTGAGCGGTTGTAAATTGAGATTTAGTACAAAATTAAATTCCACTTCACCGCAAACCGGATCGGAGGGACAGTGATTTCCAACTTAATTTCAGCGATTTTTTTAACCTCATTGCAATGGGTTTTTTTTGGCCCCAGTAGTATCTAACGCCCATATCCCCACCGAAGTAGATAGCGGTGCAACCAGGGCACCCAAGACTAGCCGAAGACACTAAATCCCACAATGTGTAAGGTGATAAGACTATCGCCAACCGGGCACACATCCAATCCTGAGCATATTTTAAATAGAAAATTGGACAAACCGCATTTTTTTCTGCGCGTCCCGGGAATCAAACCCGGCACCTCATGAATTTAAGTCCAACACCTGGACCTCTAGACCACAGACCACAATCTTTTTATTGTGCCCAATTTATTTCACTAAAATGTGAATCTTACAGACTGACTAGACTACTCTTTGAACTAAACTGCTGACTGACTGAGTTAAAGTCCATTAATTTGTATCAGTTAATCCATTTAGGGGACTAATTTCCATTAACTGACAGTAAAATGAATTAGATCCGTAATGGCCGATCGTCACCGGTGCGTGTCTCTAAATCTGCTAAGTGGCGATTACCCAACCTCTTTTAATCTATCTAATTGTAACATAGGTACCTCTCACCCACTCGTAACTACAAAAAGAAATCTGTACGCAATATTGCTCTGGCAATGCTGTAACTTTGCTTGTTTTATACTTCTATCGGACTGAATCTTAGAGAGATTAGCCAAATCCGTAACAATCTCTAGCGGCCTATATTAATAACCTATCTACAGATAAAGATAAGCCTTCTAGAGTTTTGTTGCTAAGATGTTATGTTAAAAATAACAGCAATTTTTTTATGATATTGGAAGGCAAACAAGCAGATGGATTTCCTGATAGAAAGAAATTCACGCCGTCTAGAGACACTAAAGGTGGTAATAGTGCGTTGCCAACCTGAGGCCGGGATGCGGGATGCGGGAATATAGCCGAAGCGCATAATTTGAATAGAACATCTGCCTTCCTGCCAGGTAGCTCGTAAAAGGTGAGCACAGGCTTACCGTCACTAACACTGTGACATCTGTCTAGGTGGTAGACTTTCGCAGCGACTCACCCGGATTGGTACCACCGCCTTACCTATTCCTGCCGCCATACCGTCATGACGTGTTCCGGTTTGGAGGGTAAGGTAGCCGGCAAACTTACTTTTGCTCGAGGCCTCGCACCATTACCGCCTTTAGTGTATCTAGACGGCGTGAATTTCTTTCCACCCATTCCATCAATATTTACAAGGAAGAAAGAAATGAAAGAATTTAAACCTACTACTATTGTATTATAAAATCAATTTGAATCAATTATTAATTAATTATTTATTTAAAGCATGTCATTATAATAATATTATGTGTTTCTTTATTACCTTATATCAAATTTTAATTATTATTTTTATGGGTCTATGTAACCTGATAATAAACGAATTTTATTTTATTATTACAGTTTATAAAATTTCAAGTGTCTTTTTTATTATTAACGTATTAACAATTAGTATCATTGACAATTGACAAAACAAGTATACAATTTACTTAAAGTTTAGATAAATTTATACAAAAAAACAAACTAAATTATTGGATGAAAGATGAACCACAATAGGTCTTTTTAACGTGTAAGCCTCACAAAAGTCAATCAAAAGTTGCGAGAGACAAATTAAAGTATTACAAGATCACATATAATTGTGCCCATATTGATGATACTTTAACGAATAATAGCCGACACCTACCCTCGTCTAACTAGCGGCGTTGGCTGAACAATGTCAGCTAATTTGCAGTGCAAGTAGGGTTGCCAAATGGCCAAATTTAGATTGCTGAGACATTTTGTATGTATAAAGTCACAAAACAAATGACCGAAAGTATTCACATAATTTATCAAAAAAATATTCAAGTGAAAAGATTTTTCAATTAATCTTACATAGGTAAATCAATTGCTGTTCGGTACTCTCGCAAAAACTCGAGAACAGCTGGACTGATTTGGTTAATTTTGGTCTTGAACTATTTTTGGAAGTCCGGGGAAGTTTTATAGATAAGAAAAAACGAAGACTAGGAAAAGTTTTAAGTAAACCCTGACAAAAAGAACGGGTGGAACGAAGTTCGACGGGACATCTATTGAACAACAAATACTGTACAATAAAAAGCAATAAATAGCGAATTCGTATGTTAGTATATTTACTACATACACTAACTAATTAAATTTGTAGTTGCTTATTTTATTTAATATTGCGGGTTTTCTGTATTCCTGTGTAGTTCCCAGAGTAACGAAAGAAAATTATTAATGGCTTTAGTTTCCCATCTATTATACTATAAAAATAATTTGATATAAATATTCATAATTTTACAATCTTACAAAAAAAGTTAATGCTATAGTTTTTTTACAAGACAAGTGTGTAAAGTTTTTTTGTCAAGACTGCATCATATATGTATCATATATGTGATGTGTATCACATATTTTCGATGTTTTGCTATGCCCAGATATGGTAATTGACAACCCTAGATGCAAGCCATTCAAACATCCGCACACGATAGTAAAAGTTGAGATAATCTGAAGTTTGGAGGTCGACGGTTTTGAAATGAATTCTTTTTGTAACTGGCCTATACTATAAATATTTGTTAAGCCATGCTTCTAATGAATGCGCTATGTCAACCAGACATTATTGTTTATGTTATAAGACAGCGGATAGCCCCGCTCCCCTCTGTGCCCACATTGAGTATAAAAGACCATCTCCCTCTCTGTCTGACAGCTCTAAGAGGCGAGCATAGTTTAAATGGGTCATTACCAATAAGACCACTAATGCTAGAATACCATACTGCAACTCATCCGGGTCCACGCCTCGGGTATCCACCGCCTTATCTAAACCTGCCGCCATAATAACATATGTTCCAATCTAAAGGTTAGGGTAGACTTGTAAAATTGACCACAGGATAACAACGCAACTATAACACCTATGGTGTCTAAAGGTTCTCTTATCATCAGATTCCCCCACAGACATTACTGGTGCGTTGCTATCTTATGGTCGGGATCTTAGACCACATGTGCAAGTCGGGCTTAATATTATGTTCGTAGTATATCATTAGGTGCCAATCCTCCAACTTAATGCACGTTAGAAAATAAGCCACCTTTACCACCACGATGTACCATTACACACAAAAGTCGAAAACTTATCTTATTAATTGTAGTTAATGTATAGATGTATGGACTTTTGGAAGTAACTACATTGTTTTGACAATGAATTTTAAGCCTAGATTATTGAATTGTATCTTAAAAAGTGGTAGTGTACGGTAGATAGGATTAAAATTAATCTAACTTTAAAAATATAAAAAGTGCTTTTAAAATTTATATAGATATTTAATTTTTAAAAATTTAATAAAATATTTTCACACCACAATGTGGTAGAATATGTTGTGTTCTTAAATATCTTTATAACAACTTTTTAACATACACATTCTGCAAATAAAACAATTTCATTTCTTATTTAATTTCTACAACCTTATTGTATAATTATTATTTTTATACACAAAATATGTGCAACCAACCATTAATTGAGAAAGTCAATACAATATTTTTACAAAAAAGAAAGGCAAGCAATAACCAGCACTATATTTTATGGTTGTGGTAATACAATTCATGTTTCAAATATTTTGGGGAACACCCAAAAGAATCTAAAAATCTTCCTTTAAAAAGAACATAACAAAACAATACTTTTCTGCGGATATGTTTGAGGATATGCAGATATGAGTGTGGTGAGGAAGGAACAGTAGATCATGTATTTTTCAACTGCTCAAAGCACTCCGTGTCGATATATGATATCCTTCCTGATAGGAAATTCCCAATAAAATAGGGTAATGAATGTAGAGGAAGTCAGACAGATATGCTAGGATCGTGAAATTTGGACTTGATACTCTCTGCCTACCTTGGATACCTACCTTGGTTTGGATTGAAGATATGTATTTTAAAAACATATATATAAAAACTTTTTGTAATTTACCAAAGACTTTTGAACTGACTTTGTGTTTTAAAATAAAATATCTAGATGGTTGTGTCATATCTAACAAGCATACATCTATACATACAATAAAACTGTGCAAGAGTGAATTCTGTACACTAAAGAGATTTAACAAAGATAACTACAATTTATAAACGCGTAATCTGATTTAATTTATTCGTTTTGTAATTTGTAATACGTGCTTTACAGATCGTTTCATATTTTTTTGCTAGTCATAATCTTTGTAGTTTAGAAATTATAGATGTAACATCACTTAGTAAAAATTGACCAGATAACTTTAACTCCAAAATGTAGAGAAACATTTGAACTGACAGGTCATTTTACATATCCATACATAATTCAAGCCAAGCTCCTCTTGCAGGGTAGGCAGAGAATATCGTGTGCCAAGTGAACGAAGTTTGCCGGTTTGACTAGTACTTGTTAAAACTGTTATGGACTTTCAAACTAAGTGTACATGACTTTGTGTTTTAATACTATAATTTATACCTAGGTTATTGTATCGTATTAAACATATATACAAAGAACTACATATTATACGTTAATTTATACAAGTTCTTAATACCGACTTTATATGTAGGTATATGAAGCTTAAATCTAGATGATTGTATTGTATGTTAGAAACGTAGATACAAAAACGGTATGTTTATTTATCCATGGCTTTACGAACTGACTATATACAACGGTGTTAACTAACAATAACAAAGAAAATTATATCTTCGTCTCCTATATTTCTAAAAGTATCTTCACACCCGTATTCCCGAAGAAATAGGCAGAGGAACAACCAGGACCTCCACGAATAGCCAAAGAAACTCAGTCCCACAATGTGATAGGTGGCAAACCTTTTGCCAACCGGGCACGTATGCCTGGGATGTTATTTTATTGGAAAATTGAAAATGCATATTTTCTATTCTTTTGTTGCCCGGTCTGGAAATCGAACCCGTGAACTCAAGAAGTTAAGTCTGACGCTGGACCGCTATTCGACACAGGTGACATATTTTTATTTATGTTACTCGATAATATATATTTTTTTTATCAGAAAGAGCGTACTTTCGTAATAGTCCACATCTGGATCTGGTAATGGGGTTCAAAGGAAATCGAGAAAAAAATTGATCTGTTGTGTACTTTAAATAATAGTGAATCAGAATTTAGATCAGTTGCTAGGTAACAACTATTAGTTTTCAATAATTGACAAAAATATCTTAGCAGCAAAACCCTCGAAGGCCTATCTTTAT
>NJDC01000469.1:326883-337480 GCA_002245475.1 Calephelis virginiensis
GGCTGGACACAAATACGCTATGATTCAAAGCTCACCAGCGTCATTCAATAGTTCAAGTACAAGTGTCGAAATATGATTTCAAATAAGACTGGACGCGATTGTATTTGGTTTGTTACTTTCTCATATTTATAACAGCTTGTTTTAGTCCCTATGTTTGTAGTTACCTACAATCGAAAAACAGGCGTTTGATAGTGTTTTTACCCTTGACGAAAATATGTATTATAAGTTTGCCATTTCTATGTGTGTATAGCAACATAACTTCTGAACGAATGAACCAATTTTGATTTTTGTGTTTGAAAGCTGACGTGTTTGTAGTTTTGACGTGTCTCTGTGTGTTTGTCTGTGGCAATATAAATCCTAAACGAATGGATCAATTACGATTCTTATGTTTGAAAGCTAACCTGGCTTGGCCTGAGCTGGAGCAGTATTATTTCCATCTTGCTAAATGTCCGCCTTCATAAGCAACTTTATAGTTTTGAAGAAGATTGTCTTTCTCCGATAACAATATGGTCAATACTGTTTTAACTAATGGTAACCCCATAAACATAGTTTCTAGTTATATTACGGATAAATTTAGCCAAAATTATTGTTTTTTGAAGTGAAACTTCTTTAGAATCGTTGTGATTTCAAAACGGGTGCAACGGAAAAGCGACAGGTAAGAGACACAAATATATATTCATCTCATTATTTTGCAGGTAAGAGACACAAATACATATTCATCTCATTCTTTTGTCGATTCACTGAAGTTTCACTTCTATCGTGTGTCAATCGCACACACACCTTTTTTATTTTGTGATTATTATATGATAACAACATAAACATAGCACCTTCACACAGCTCTACTAATATTACAAAATAGTTGTAGTCTATAGATACCAGAGATATTATAAGTGCGTCGCTATCTCCTGGCTTTAGTGTTACCTGATACATTATTCCAATTACCGTGCATCCGACGCTGACATAATACGACATGAATAGATGAGGTGGTTAATAGAGATCAACCACCTCATTATTGTTGATAGAGATTGTAGTAGAATGCTGTGCAGACTTCCCTGGGTAGAGACCCAGGAAAGTCTGCACAGCATTCTACTACAAGTAAATACATTAATAAATAGGTATTAAAATTCCTGCCTAAACCCTAAGTGACTACATGAAGGCATTGATTGACAGTATAATTAACTGATTTTTAAATAAAATTAATTATGATTTGGTTTAAAAAGTCAACGTCGCCTGCGGAGAGATTTAGACATTCACGATCTGAGCTATTTTTGTGTCCATTAGCTTCTAAATATATAGCTATAATAAAGAATAATAATGGGTTTTTATAATAGTTGTAACTCGAAAACTGCTAGACGAATTTGAATAAGGATTAGTTTATTGGATTTATTTCAACCGCGAATAGGAAAATATTTACTACAATACCACTAGGTAAAAAATAAAATCAGAAAATTAGATAGTGTGGTATGGTGTTACAAAGTTCGACGGGACTGCTAGTACGGTATAACTTATTTACACAATTATTATTACCATTTTAGCAGTTTGCTATAGACTATTATTACATACAAAGTCTATATTGGGTTGGTTTTGCATTGTAAAACTGTTTTTTTATTATATTCGCAGGAAAATCAGGAAGGTAAGAAATTCACACCGCCTAAAGACACTAAAGGTGATAATGGTGCGTTGCCGTCGTAAGTTTTTACTTTCTGAATTTCTTATCATCAGGAAAACCGTCTGTAAGCACCGGCTCAATCCTCTAAACCGGAACACATCAACAGCAAGCACTAACGCTATGGCGGCAGGCATAGAAAAGGCGGTAATTTTCAAATACTTTTCACATTGCTATGCTATTTCAAAATATGATTTAACATTGTAACGTTATTTTCAAATAATAAAAATTAAAATGTTTTCAAATAATAACGCCCATTGCAATACAATTTTCAAATATTAATGCACATTATAATATTGTTTCCAAACATTTATAAATTTTGTAACACGATTTTAAAATATTACCTAACGAATATTCTAATTTTGTAAAAAAACTTGTATAATATAGAAAAAAAGAAATTTTTAATACTATTGTACCTTAGTGTTAATTCTGCTAAGCATTAACTAAACTTATTTCAGGCTATCTTTGTCAACCAAACAAAACCAAGAAGAAGAAGAGATGAAACATTTTAGAGATGTAAATTTAATCAGGATATACATTATTTGCGAAGTTTTTATTCAACATATTCCGAGGTATAGCTGTGGAAATATCGCAAACAAACTAACCTGACAGCACTAAGTTTGTTGATGTTGTCTCTTTCTATAACGTACGTGGGGTGAAAGAGATAACAACTTGAAATACGCGCTGTATTACCAACATTGTAATACTATTTTCAAATATCAATGGATTGTCTCTTGTCGTTGTTTCCCTGATTGCAATGCTGTAACATAATGGTGGCATTTCTCAAAACCTAACGTCTGGCGTACCTTCACTTGTTTCTATTGCTATGTCTACACTGGTGACCCAGATAGCCGATCTGGTCTAAGCTCCAGATAATGGACTAGGACAATGAGTGCCCAACTTTAAACTCATGTTGAAACCGCCTTTCGTCGATTGCAATTAAAAAAATATCTTTGTCATTACGAAATCGATGCTTGGACTATACAGTAGACACATGTCTGACGCAATTAGTTCTGCTGTAGGATCAGAGATTCGACCTTGTGTGGAACAAAAGAACCAGCTTAAGATGTTAGTGAAGCTTAACCGATTTCGATAAAACTAACTGAACAGCAATCTGATTGGGACTATACAGTAGACACATATACGCAATTACAGCAAACATTGGAAATACCATAATAAATTTTGAACGTTTCTGTCATAACGTTATTGCTAACCACTGTTTTAACCCAATCTTGAGGATAGGGTTAGCTTGCGTAAAAGTTCACTAAAGCCTTTGGTTGACCATGTGAATAGGTAGTCTTAATAACAATGTTCCAGTAGTTTATGTAAATGTGGATAGATGTAGGTACCTGGGGAGACCTAGGTTGACAATTCCATGATCAAATCGTTCAGGTTTTATCAGAGTGTTATGTCGAGAGTCTCAGAAACTGATGTGTTTTTCTGAAAAGAAGAGAAAGTAGCTGGACATGCCTGCACGGACTGTGACACTTGGCACTCGACACTCTCTGCCTACTCCTCAGGTACTTGGCGTGAACATTTATATGTATGTATGGTAGTTAATTTCTAAATAAAAAACATCTGTCTCTTATATTTAAAACTCAACTTTTTCGTATGAGAACTGGCGTTTAACATAAGTTAATCAGTCATGCTACATTAAAGACGTTCTCGGCGGTTGTAAACACGCCTTCCAATAAAAGAAACCTTTGAGGAAACTTTACTTCTATATTCTGGTTACTGTTAAACTTGGATTAAATGCACTGTCCAGACGGATGCATATAAAGTTTACAACCAGTGTTTACAGCCGTCTAGAAATACTATTATACATTTATATAATTAACATGTAATTGTTTCACACTTTCCCATATTCAGTTTTTATTTGGTTGTGTGAACACCGTCTATCTAACTTTTCCTCAAAACATAAACCCCTGCCGAGCTCACGCAAGTATTTAATTGGCTGTGAATTTGATAACTAGCTGGGAAAAGAAACAACCGACCTTATTAACATAAATCCGACATTATACCTTTCTGTAGGACAGATTATAACGAAACATTAAAATATTCTGAGTGCTTTGGGTTTCTGAGAAATGAATCTTTTGTTTTGTGCGCCTTAGAATATAATTTGAAAGAAGCTATAAAGTGAAATATTAATAAAGCTATGTCACCTCTCCAATCTAGCGGTCCGGCGTCGGACTTGACTTCATGAGGTCCCGGGTTCGATTCCCGGGTCGGGCAACAAAAAAAATAGAAATTGTATTTCGCATTTCGCAATTTTTAATAATATAAAAGTATCTTCACACCCATATCTCCGAGGATGTAGGCAAAGGTATAACCAGGGCACCCATGACTAGCCAAAGACACTAAGTCCCATAATGTGATAGGTGGCAAGCCTATCGCCAACCGGGCACATATCTAATCCCGGGCAACGTTAAGTTTTCATAAAACTAAAAACATACAATTTCTATTTTTTTTGTTGCCCGACCTGAGGATCAAACCCGGGACCTCATGAAGTCAAGTCCCACACCGGACCGCTAGACTGCAGATCCAACTCAACAGGTTTAATATATAGTTTTTTACCTAAGTACCAGTAGGCACAGACAAGATTTTGTTTTCAAGAAGCGTGGCCAATAGAGGTTCCAAATTATACAGTTTAAATTCAACTAGTGGTCGCCCATTGGTTGAAGTTCGACCATAATTAGTGCGCCATCTGTGATCTTTTATCGTTAACTTCAATAGTTTGTGTGTGTCAAATGCATGGTAGTGTGGGTAATGTTTTATTTATTGATTTAATGTTCTTGATAAGCATTATTATTAAAAAAATATTTGCGTTCTGCACTTCTCCTACACATAAACTATAAATGGGTCAAATTTTACGCTGCTGAGTCCGCGCAATTTTCGTAAAAAGGGGTCCAAAGTTTTGGCATTACGTATTAATATACAGATTGTAGCACGCAAAATATCTTTGTTTATTTTGATGAAACGGAAAACACAAACGCTTAGGTAAGCTATTTCATATTCATAAAATAATTAAAAACATATGTTTACAAAATACGATGTTTACGTCACAATATGCTAATGTGGATTCAGAATAGATTAAAAGAAAGATAAATAGAGAAAAGACAAGTTTTGAAGACCATAGTTCACAGGTAGCGGATGTGTAGAGGAAATTAAAGTTATTATGTAATTCAATTTTTATTTTTATATCCAGTTAACGAATCTAACTATTAAGGAGTGTAGTTTGTTAGTTATCTAGTGTTTCCTCTTGACCTTATGAATTTAGAATATTTGCACACCACAATATGGTAGAATATATTGGTAGAAACAAATATTTTTGAAATGACTTCTAACACATATTCAGCAAATAAACATATTTCATGACTTTGCCAGCACTTTTTCCCGCGGGACAGCGACGCGCCTGTATTATTTAAGGTGGCTCGGTATATACGCCATAGTTGGCCACCACCAAAAGACTTTAGGGTTGCCTGGAAGAGATCGCTGCCTTGGCGATAAGGCCGCTTTTGTGTACCTTCTCAGTTTAAGTTATTTTAATGTATTTGTAATTTATTTGTATTTAGTGCACAATAGTTATTGTATAAAGAGCAGTGTATTTGGTCAAAATTATATGACTAACAATTTAAAGAATAAAAGTATTTTCACATCCATATCCCGGAAGAGGTAGACAGAGGTCGAGCCTAGCCGAAGATACGAATTCTCACAATATGATAGGTGGGAAGCTCATCGCCACTTGGCACATATCTAATCCCGGGCAAGATTATTTTTATTACAAAATTGGAAAAGACACATTTTCTTTAAGTTGTCTAACCCAGGGTTGGAGAGATCAATCAAACTCATGAAATTACGCCCAACACAGGACCGCTAGACCACACATGTGATTGGCAACTAGAACAGAATATAAATAAGCGTAAATCATTTCTTATCGAATATCTATTGATCTGTGGTCTAGCGGTTCAGTTGTTGGACTTGACTGCACGAGGTCCCGGGTTCGAATTTCGGGTCGAACAACAAAAAGAAAATTGAGTTTTCCAATTTAATAAAGAAAACGTTGCTCGGAATTGGATATGTGCCCGGTTAGCTTGCAATCTAACACATTGTGGGACTTAGTGTCTTCGGCTAGTCGTGGGTCCCCTGGTTGTGCTTCTGCCTACCCTTTCGGGGATATGGGGTGAAGATACTTTACTTTTACTTTACTATTTTTATCTATTAAAGATATACCGTCTAACATCGATATTCCTATCAATATTAGTTCAGTTCCATGATTATCTAGAAAGGTATTTTTTTTATATTATTTATAAACCCTATCTACCATTTACTCATTTATTATAAATAACCCAATAAAAATCCAAAAAAATCTTCGGGTGTTGTAATTAAACATAATAATTATAAAACTATAAATTTTTAATAACCCAGATAAAACTTAGCCATAATGCAGTTAAGAACCATTTTGATCAGATCAGATTTTAAGTAAACAAGATTCAGTAAATAAAAAAATATACATTTATATGTATATGTGTTTTGGGGTTATGATGCCAAAGACAGACAATACAAACACACAAGTCAAACTAGCAACACTCCTTTTCCGGCAAGGGTTGCGAAAGACAAGTTTTCACTTCAGATATCCTGTATGAAGAAAAATTATTTATTTCTTTAAAAAATTGTAAAATATTATTTTGTAACGATTGACAAAACAGATCAAATGCTTAATTAAAGCTTGGTCGGAGTTATGGAAATATAAATCTTCTTTAAAATTTTAAATATAAAATGTTTTCATTTGAATAAATTTTATTGGAAACGTTATAATATGATAGACTACGTAATAATCAATATTTTTAACAAAGAACATCCTACTATTTAAATTTAACGTTCGTATTTTACGTCCAAATGACTAGTTTTTTATGGCCTTAGAAAAAAAACGATGACACGGCGCTTATGATGGGAAGACCGTGGCCTATAGACACCATGGATGTTTGAGGTGCGTTGTTGCTCTGTGGCCTGCTGTTAGGACTATGGTAGAATTCTCCCGGCAACCTATTTCGCGTGGTCATAACATCACGCCTGATGGACACACGGATGGACCAAATATGGCTCATTCTATTTTTGTTGTGTTGGTTATTATCAGAAGGATTATACATACATACATATCTACACGCCAAGTCCCTTGCGAGGTAGGCAGAGACTGCCAGACCTCACAATCCTTATAAACCTGTCTGGCTTACTTCACATTCATTACCCTTTTCATACAAACACGGTTTCGGAGACTCTTGACACCATACTCGGATTATAGAAGGATTATATAAAAAAAAACCAGTTCAAATTGCTGGGAAAGGAGGAAAAATAAGAGTTCATTTTGATCATATACAAATTTTTACTAAAGTCCAGCAATACGAAGTTCGCCGGGTCGACTAGTATTATAAAAAAATGTTCCAAAAATAAAGGAAAAATGGAACAAACGTTTGAAGTACGAAAACAGTTTTTTTAATTGATCGCTTATAAACTCTCAAACGGCTAAAACAATTTCTAATATGTTTTATACTTAGCTACAAACGGTTAATAGCTGCAAATATCAAGCGATACAAAGTTCGCAGGGTCGGCTAGTATTTGATAAAGTATATTGAGTAAATTGTGAATTTGTAAAAGAAAATATTTTTAAACTTTGATTAAGTTTATTTTGTTCACGTATAAATTGTTAGTAAAGTAGCAATATGAAGTTCGCGAGTTCGGCTAGTTATTATTAAAAATATTTAAAAAATAAAACATACATTATATTCGAAATTCGAAAAATTTTTTTTATATACATATGTATCGCCTCTGTAGTCTAGCGGTCCAGGTGTTGGACTTTACTGCTCGAGGTCCCTGGTTCGAAACCCGGGTCGGGTAACAAAAAGAAAATTGAGTTTTTCCAAATTTTTAATAAAAAAAATGTTGCTCGGGATAGAATATGTGCCCGGTTGGCAATAGGCCTGCCATCTCTCACATTGAGAGACTTAGTATCTTTGGCTAGTCGTGGGTGCCCTGGTTGTGCCTCTGCCTACATCTATGGGCGTGAAGATACTTTTTTTATGAATTAATTAAATGCTTATAAACTCTTAAACGCCTGAAGTAATTTCTAAAATGTTTTACCATTAGCTACATTATTTAGGTTCGAACAAACTCAATTAAGTGACAATCAAACATTTACACTCATTAGAGAACTGCTAATATTATAATTTGCATATCAATAAGCCTACAATAAACAATTTGACGAAACAAGTTTCAAAACAAGCAGTTAAACAAAATTGTCCTTGAGGCTAGGTCAATAAAACCATAGGATTTGTTTTATCAAGGTTACTTTGAAATAAATAAGACTAAACATGGTCCTTATTTGTAAATAAAAACACAAAAAGTGGTTTATTTTGGATATTCGATGATTCATCGTCCATAATGAAGCTCATTATGAATAACTAGTCCCTCTGCACACGGGTGGACAAACTTCTATCTTATCTATACTTATAAAAAAACAAGTCCTGACTGAATTTGGTGAGTAGGGTCATTAGTCAGTAGTAGACAACCAATAAGAGCGGAATTTTTGAAATTCTTCCACTAAAATTGAGAAATAGGGGTTAAAAGTTTGTATGGAAAACCGTCATTTTTTAAGTTGGAAATATGAAAGTTTAGTTTTGGGCTACTTATTTAAAATGAGTAGATACATATTTAAGCATTTCTGGAAATTCTACCCCAAAGGGGGTGAAAATGGAGTTAAAAGTTTGTACGAAAGACCTTATTAATGTAAATTACATCTTTTTGTGTTTTTGTGTAAAAGTGTTACAAACATTCGCATTTATAATATTACTAGTCTTAATATATATAAATAACGTGTCATGTTGTTTGTCCGCGATGGACTCCTAAACTACTTAACCGATTTGAATCAAATTTGCACACCGTGTGCAGTTTGATCCAACTTGAAAGACAGGATAGCTTACATCTCAATTTATAATCAAAAAAATTAACATCCGAGCGAAGCGGGAATATGCAACTAATGATAAGAGAAGGAGGAAGGAGGAGAGGAAGGTATATTTAAACATATACCTTCCTCTCCTCCTTCCTCCTTCTCTTCTCCTCCTTATTGAATCATTCTATGTATTAAAAAGACGCATCAAAATCTATTGCATAGATTGTTTTATACTATTACCACTTTGTTAAATACAGTGTAGTGATAGCGAAATTTTTTACAACATTTAAGATTTTTTTAAATCTGTGATTCCAAGAAAATATCTAAAGCATTAGAAAAAAAGTGTACTTTAAATTTTCAAATATTCGTTGACATTGATATGACATGACGTCAGTTGGCGATACGTTGGCCACCTATTATAATGTGGGATAATGTCTTCTGCTAGTCACGGATGCCTGGTTGTATCTCTGCCAACCTTTTCGGGGATGCTGGGGTCAACATACTATATAGCGAACAAGCAGTCAACTCTACCGATGATAAGTGACAACCGCCTATGGTTGCCATAGATGTTACTAGTGTGCTACTATCTGAAAATGGAGTCACATGGAGTCACCTTCCAGCACGTAATAGGGCAATGGCGAACACTGTCGTCATTACAGTAGGAGTAGCTAAGTTTGTGGAACTAATGCGGGCTACAGCACAACGCTCTAATTTTTAGTTATGACTGACTGAAACTACGGTGAGGGGGTCGTCACATCCCGACACCTACGAATCAAACATTTGACGCAACATTTACGTACAAGCGGCTAACTGACTCCAATGAAATGCCATATTTGCCAACACAGTTGTCGACATTTTCACTTTGGCATAATAATTGTTTTCGCTTTAACATTTGATGGGGATCCTAGATTTAGTATAAATGTCTCCAGACACCGGTAGAGAATCGGAAACTTGTAAGGTCCTTATAAAATAGTTTCTAATACTTCTTATCGCCGATGCTTGGTGGAATTCCATTCTTGATACAATTTATTTACAAACACTTGTACTTTCCACAACATATTTTTATTTTTTATTTTAATATGTTAGCCAACCGTATTATTTTCAACAAAATTTCAGTTGTTATATAGCCCTGATGCCTGTATAGCGAAACCGGTTGGCTAACTTATAAAATAGTTGTTCAAATCTTTTGTGTAAGTGATCAGCGAACAAGGACACGGGATTCCTGATGGTAAGAGACAACTATGTCCCATAGACACAATAGAAGTTATAGGTGCATCCTATAACATCAATGGCGTGGTATGGTTTTTAGGCTATCCTATCCGGAACATAGCACTGTCATTATGGTGGTAACAATAGGTAAGGCCGTGGATCCCTACCCGGGCAAGTAGCTGCACACCAGTCTACCTCCAGTGGTTTTGTTGGTAGTGACATATCTAACCTACGATTGTTGTTTTTTTATGATATTGGAAGGCAAACAAGCAGATGGATTTCCCGATGGTAAGAAATCCACGCCGCCTATAGACACCAAAGATGGTAATGGTGCGTTGCCAACTTGAAGTCGGGATGTTAGGCCTCGAGCAAAAGTAAGTTTCCCGGCTACCTTATCCTCCGAACCGGAACACGTCATGACGTTATGGCGGCAGGAACAGGTAAGGCGGTGTTACCAACCCGGGTGAGTCGCTGCGAAACTTTACCACCTAGTCAAATTTCACGGTGTTATGACGCTATGCTCGCCTTTTACGAGCTGCCTGGTTGGAAGGCAGATGGTCTATTCTGCAAAGGAGCCCGGACCAAATGTTTTGAACTCGAGGTTGTGTTATTTCGACCGCCTCGTTTGTCGAGAGGTTAGACGCCTAATTCCAACGACCAACCTCGAAGCTTGGTTCGATTTCCGATAAATGCACACATTTCTATCATGAACATTGAAACATGTATACATTTCCGGGTCTGGGTATTTATTTAATTTGTTTTTGTACATATTTAGGTAT
>NJDC01000469.1:340779-388924 GCA_002245475.1 Calephelis virginiensis
ACTTTTGATGCTAAACTGATCAAACTAATGGCCCTGTAACTTGTACTTGTTGAAAAATGTATAAAAGCAAAATTATGTAAGAAAGGCTATTATAAGGTCTTAGAGTATTTGGAAGACGAACATAATGCTTGGGGATAGAAGTTTCAATCTCTCACTGTAATTTATAATGTGATTTGTTTTACTTTGTTACATTTTATGTAAATTAAAATTAAATGGTAATTGTGTATCAATGTAACTATTACCATTAAAATAGGAAAAGCCCGCTGAGTTTCTTTCGCCGGGTCTTCTCAGTGTGAGGCCGCGATTCCGATCCGGTGGTAGTACGAGTATATAAAAATGTCGACGCGCACAAGTAACGTTTTTTTGATTTATTTATTGAGGTCTTCCTGTGCTTTTTACTTAAATACCTAGGCTGACATTCTTTGATTTTATGACTCGGGTATTATTCGAAGACTGTATCGATTCACTAAAATTCCGAGTTTATATGAAAGAAAACTGATTTATGAACAAGGAAGAAGCTAGGCAAGTCTGCAAGGATCGTTACCAAGGGCAGTATTTTCAAACAAATTTGGCTACGGAACCTTCAAGAAAAGAACATACTTATTCCTTAAAGTTCGGCGACGCGTCTATGATCACGTTCTATCAAGTGACATACTTGCTCGTTCGTCTCTCCTGATATAAAAAATGGTGACTCTGCACTTACTACTTTTCGCCTAGCCCTCAAGAGACTTAGGGCGAAGATACATATTTGTGTCTTTCCACGTATTTGAAATAGGTGCTGCCCATAATTCCTCTACGTTTTAAAATTTTCATAGATCTCGGGACTTAGAGCAATCCATACTTATGGCCCTCTAATCCTGAAAATGTTGCCATTTTAAAATTAAGTATTCCTTGCGATTTTACCTTTGTATTTAAGTATTTTAACTATGGGGAATAAAAAACAAGCTAAGTCTTTCTAAAGGCAGTGGCGTGTTTTGTTTGTTAAGTTTGACATAAAATAACAAGGGAACATACAGACATCTTTCTAAGCTCGTGAATTATAGGTTTAATAAGAAATTTCCAAAACTCTGAAATTATTTCAAAGGGGTTACTTTCTTAAATATACAAAGCGATCCAACAGATACATTGAGAAAAAGACAGGCTTCTAAGTGGTAGGAGGTTCGCAGCGACTCGTCCCGATTGGTACCGCCGCCCTACCCATTCCTGCCACCATAGCGTCCATTGCTTGCCGTTCAAGTGTCCCAGTGTGGAGGGTAAGGTATCCGGTAAACTTACTTTTAATCGACGCCTAACATCGCGGCCTTACGATTATTTTATTTCTCAAAAAGCTGCTACATCAATACATTTGGTTGAAGAAAGCGGGCGTGTCTTTATTCAATTGGTTTTAAAATAAAATATGCTCATATTACAAGTATTATTAAGTACCAGTAAATTCACTGAATGTAAATTATTTCAATATGTTCCTCGTCTAACCAGTTCCCGTACAAATAATATAGGTTAAGTGGTTTCATACAAAAAACAAAAATGTGAAATATGAGACAAGTTCAATATTAGATAAATTTAGTTTCTAAGATCTATGAAGAAAATCCTAAAGTTTAAATAGTTCAGTAACTTTAAATTTAAATTTTAGTTTCTAAGTTATTCGGGAGCAGTTTAATTTTTTTACTTATAATTTACATATTATAAATATCACAGGCAACTACAAACACGAGTTTTGAACGAGTCTTCAAGCTCATTTCCCTATACAGGTAGGCTATATAGGCAGACCACTCAAGGCCGAAAGCTTAGAAAAACGTTTTTGTAACCCTCATAAATCCACTGTTTGAGCTAAATTTATACAATTTTGTGTTATTTACAAACTTGAAAGTTTTAATAAATATGTCAAATTCCATGTCTTTAATTTATACCATTTTAAGAGTTGTGAAAAAGTTTAAAGTAATTCGAAATTATTCAAGTATCACACACGGTACTCTCTTTGAACTTGGCTTGACACACTGCCGCGTTTTTGAATAAAAAGCTCTATGTAATCAATATGTATCGATGTAAATAATTGATATTTAAGGCTTTGCGAACAGTGCTTTCGTCCCCGTTCGTCGTCCTTGTTACAATAAACGATATGTAAAAAACGAGTCAACTTGTCTTACTTCCTGTACCGGCGAATGTTGGCTTTGACATTTAATACAAAGCTGCCCACCAGTGAACACACAGGTAGAGCAAACACCAATAATGGATACATGAAACTGACTGAACTAGTACCTACGTAAATAGCTGTTGGTGGCGATTCTGATGGGCATCAACTAAACTTGTTTTCGGTTTATCTTTTCGCTATGAAAAAAAATATGTTCACGCCCATATCTTCTAAGAGATAGGCAGAGGCACAACCAGGGCACCCACGACTAGCCAAACACTAAGTCTCACTAATACAATCACAATCACGGGCAACGTTATTTTTAAAATGCACAATTTCTAATTATTTTTGTTGCCCGACCCCTATCCCTTTAAACCATAAAGAAAAGATAGGGAACATATTAGGTTTGTCAGATTAGTCGGAATATGTCAATGCTGTGGTCTAGCATTGCCAGGTTCGGTCTTCGGTGTTGGGCAACAAAAAAAAATGTGTATTTTCGATTTCCTAATGAAAAATAACGTTGCCCACAATTGGACATGTGACCGGTTGGCGAAAGTTTTCGATTTAGGTAGTGTCTTCAACTAGTTGTGGGTGCCCTGGTTGTAACTCTGCTCGGGTTCTAGGAAATATGGGCCTGCCAGCGATTAGATCGTGGAATGTTTACCTAGACCTTCAGGTACCTACATCCATCCACATTCCCATTGAATATCAATTTTGTCAATGTTTCATTAGTACAAATATACAAATTTATCTAACCCTAAAATATATAAATTATATGTTTGTGATTTGAGTATTTAATTATATTAATATAAATACCATTTAATGAGGTCAAAGTAATGATACAGCACGAGTGGAGCTATGGGTAATAACTAGTATCATACATTTTAATGCTCATTGGTTGAAGTCCGAAGGCCAAGAAACAGCTTTGCTATTAACATCGAAATACCACTTCTCATTCTGGACTTTAAGATTAACAAGGTAATAACTATTACCTATTTTAAGTACGTAACATATACATAATTATTACTAAAATAACACTATTATTCACAAACTCGTTTGTACAGTGTATTCTTGCTATCTATGTTATATGTCACTAGATATTCTAACTTGTCACCTTCTCTGATTTTACTCTAATTACTATTATGTTTAAGAAAAAAACGTATCTTCATGCCCATAGAAGTAGGCAGAGGCACTACCACGGCACCACGACTAGCCAAATAAGTCCCACTATGCGATAGGTGGCAAGCCTATCGTCAACCGGAGATAATATATTCAAACCCGGACAAAAAGTTTTATTAGAAAATTGAAAATATACATTTGCTAACATTTTTTTGTTGCCCGACCCGGGATTCGAACCTGGGACCTCAAGAAGTCAAATCCGACGCCGGACCGCTAGTCCACAGATGCGATTTTAAAGTAAGTATTTTTTAATTAAATCAGTAGTATCTCTATTACAAAATTAAAACAACAAATATTACCGTATTATTAATAAACATTGAAAGTACGCAAAGGTTTAAGTAGAGGTTATAGTTTGTTATATAGTGTAAAAAAAATTTAAAACTTTAGAGTACTTTAGTCTGTGTTTATTTATAAAATGGTTGCCGGCTTATTACGAAAAATAAAACTCGTTGAATAGTTATTTTACTAAACGCTATCCACGTGTAAAAAAGGAAGAAAGAAAACACACTTTTTTGTATCAAACACTTGTACTTATCCACTATACACTGTATATAATACACTGTACTACTACACATACTAATACACTGTATAGTTGATAAGAACAAGTGTTTGCTACAAAAAAGTGTGTATACAATGGAATTCCACCAAGTACCGAGCATAGCAAGTATAGATTCTTTTATAAAAGAAAACATTTATTGACATACTAAAACTTACCACACATTATTAACAAAAGAAAAGCAACTCAAATCTAACCTAATTCTAAACATGAGAAACTAAAATTAAGGAAAAAAATGATAATCAAATATAGAAACAGAGCGTAATATATAGTCCGCCTATAGTGAAAAGCTCAGTATTTGATGAAGCTCTACCTGAACACTGGTTTTCAGCTTTCCCCGTGTGACGAGTTTTGAGATTGGATGTCAGTTTTAGACAATGGTGGTAATTTTGTTGTGTGTCACTAAACTAGTTTTAAGTTATCGCTGTCTTCTTTCAACGAAAGTAACAAAAAGAGACAAAACGCTTTTAGTACTGTCAAATTAGACCGTACACGTCATTTCTACAGACGCTTAATCTAACACTTGAAAAACGTTGCTTAAAAACATCACAATTTGACATGTAAGGACTAATCTGAAATGTCTAAAACGTTCCATCTCTTTTGTTTTTGTTTTATTTGAAAAAGATAGCATCCATCTAAAATAAGTTTAGTTTCTGAACAGCAGAATTAAACCAATGTTTAGTTAAACAGTCGTCTATTTTATCTCTATCTTGCAAAACGATAACCAAATTACAATAAGTTTAATTTTGCTGTGGTACGCAAACAACTGAACAAAAAATCTACAGCAAAAAGAAAGAGCATAAAAAAACCTGTATAAAAAAGGAAGCCTTTCTTGATTTTTTTTGTGATGGTGTTGTGTCGTTAAAAAAATTATCGGCTTTTTTTATGTGATAAGATAGAGAACAAGCAAACGCCTCTCATGGTAAGAGAAGACCTTGGCCTATAGACCCAATAGATTTTGTAGTCGCTGTCTTTCGGCCGAGGTGTTACGCCAGTTGAGCAAGTTTATCGGATGCCTACCAGGACGAGCTGCAGAGCGGTATCTGTCGTCAGCAGTTTTGTTGGTAATAACCAAATTATCGTTTGCTCACCTCTTACGAGCTACTTGGAAGGCAGATGGTCTTTTCTACAAACTATTTAAATTTTCGTCGGTGTGTCTGTTTGTCTGATCACAACTACTGAACTATTTTTTACCAACTTTTGTGTAGTAGATTAGAGTCGCGTCATTTAGGATACCTTTTGCTATTTATATTTGACCGCCTCGTTGCTCGAGTGGCTAGCGTACTCGCCTAACTACACCGATCAACCGCGAGGCACGGATTCGATTCCTGACAGTGGCAGGCATTTGTGTGATGAACATTTAGATGTCTGCATTTGCTCTGGGTATTTTTTAAATTTATTCCGTTATCTATTTAAGTATTTATATGTATTTATTAGAATCGTTGACTAACACCCATAACACACCCATATACACATAATATTATACTATTTAAATTATGCGCTTCGGCTATATTCGTCAAGCTTCGGAAATCCGAATGTATTTTAAAGATATCTATATAGAGTTGTTATTACATATTTAATTATTTCGCGTAAATTTAGATTAGGTCAGCCAATTTAAAATAAAAGTATAAAGTGTAAAAAGTGTAAGGCCGAAGCGCATAATTTAAACAGTAGTACTATAATTTGTTTACTTTGGGGTTAGATTCAATTTGTGTAACTTTTCAAGGGATATTTATTACCTATTTTACTGCGGAAAAATCTTTCATTCCGAACTAACCACGATAAGTCACTACAATGTGTGTACGAAGTCGCGGGCAACGGCTAGAATGTAATACATTTTCAAGTACAACATAAAATCCATTGTAAAGGCCATTAAGTACATAACCCACAATTTGCACATCACTTACTGCTATAATATACTAGAATACAGTATACACGCAAAAGTAGTCGATGCCAACAATGTGCTATTGATCCACCAAACATATAACAGTTAGTGATATTTAGCGTTTGTTTAGTAATTTTCTACACTTTTTGAAGGTTGATTAACCTCTAGCCATAACCATTTGTGAAGGTGTTTCGTGTATTTTGGTCACGTTGCGTGGAAAAAGAAATTTGGAAAAACTGTGAAATTTAAAAAGTGAACTGAATAAGAACAAAAGGCAAAAGCCCAATACGCTGGTCCGATTATCAGCTCTATGTTAAATACCAGAGACGCCGAGGCCATCCAGATCGCCGAAGATATCAAGTGACGGTAGATAGTTCAGGAGAAAGTGATTTGACAACATACCGACCCTCAGCATTTAGGACACACGGACCTCCAACATTAGTAATTTTAGAATCTTTATACAATACTAGCTGGCACAAGCAGCTTTATTCCGATGGTGTTTTTTTATCATAAATAGAGATGTAAGCTATCCTATCTTTCAAGTTGGATCAAACTGCAGACGGTGTGCAAATTTTATTGGAATCGGTTAAGTAGTTTAAGAGTTCATCGCGGACAAACAACTTGACACGTTATTTATATATATTAAGACTAGTAATATTATAAATGCGAATGTTTGTTACACTTTTACACAAAACTACTTAACCAATCAGTCCTAACTTTGCACATATATTCTAAAGTATATATTCTAAAAGTAACATGTTACTTTTTTATAAGTTAAACGTGATCGACGCGGGTAAAAGCAAGTATTCTGAAAACAGTACAATAATAATACAATAGTAATGTAGCAAGTATTGTAATAATATTATTTTTCCTCCCTACTTACTATAAAAAGCTACTAATATATGTTTACGAAGCTGTCATCGGTTGCTTTTTTAAATTTCAAACAAATCAAATGAAATTAACGAAACTGAAACATGAATATATGTTAGACTAGACGACCCAGCGATGTTAATTAATAGGTATGTGGTATTACAAAGACTTCCGTTTAAAAAAATCAAAATGAAACTCAAATCATAGCAAATTTCTAATAGATGTAAAATAAGCTTTTATTTTGCTAATTCCGCGTAAGCAGTGTAACTGTTGTTGCAAATAATCCTCCAAACGACACAGAATGTGACAAGCCTAACTGATGTTCCCACCACCCACCTCCGCGACCAGAACACGAATATAGGAAGAGCTCGAGAAACAATATAAATTGTCACGTTCTTTAATGTGACAACCCTACCTACAGTTCCCACCTCCCACCACCTTTGTGATCTGGATCACAAATAGAGTCCGAACACGGGAAACAAAACCACTTGTCACGTCCTTCGCCAAATTTGTCGAAGCTCTCACCACAGAGAACACCAAATCACACTCAACGTACGTTTCGCCTCTACACCGAGGCATCCTCAGGAATTCGACCGTACCGTACAAACGACGACACACGAGACATCTGTTATAATGGATTTCCGCAAAGTAACGCCTGATTCAATAAAAAAAAAAGTTTCTGATATCCTAAGTCTATAGATTTAGATGCATTTCGAGAGCAGAACGTTCGAAATAACATTTTAATTTCTCCAATCATTTTGAATTGCATAGATTTGCATAAGTTTACATACTTTTTTTAAGTAAACACTTGTAGGTACTTATCCGTAACTTTACTCTACCAACCGTAAACTACTTACTACTACTATTATACTACTACCATTTCCAAGCCTAGCCAGTCAGAAGAAGAAACGGCAAAACAAAGAGAGTTTGTATTTTTGTTTGTTTGTGTTTTGTGTGTGGGAACCAGGGTAACGTAACGGAAACTTTAATTTTTATCCTTGTAGAGTTACTCTTGAATCTCCATATAATTCGAATTGGAAATTGTAAATGTCATTTTAGGTACGTTGCAACACAGTACTAGGGGACTTTTAACATTTACTTACAAATAAATTCAACTAATCTGATAAAAAATTTGATTGTTTGCTATTATCTAAATGTTAATAACTCGTCAGTAGTGTTCAAGAGAGATACTGTGACATAATCGATTCCAATTTTCACTTTCTTGAATCGAGCTTCAAGAGTAACCCTACTGATTAGAAACTGTTCGCAGAATTAGTCTCCAGCTGGCAACATAATGCACTTCACCTTGAACTGCTGATAGCTCGCACCTGTTCAACTATAGACTAAAAATATTTCAGGAATTAGACCTATACTTGACCATAATTCCTTAACTTTGTACAGCATTCCGAACGTGCATTCTTAAAAACTAGTGTTAAGATTTCAGATTAGTATACTAGCCGATCCAGCAAACTTCGTATCGCTTTACATCAACAACTAATATTATTTAATGCTCCGATAGTAGCGCTATCTGCCGGATCCACTGTAAAACATTTTAAAATCAACGACTTATAAATAAAAAAATATTAAAAACATTTTCCAATGGATCAAATTGTGAATTTAAACCATTCTCGAATCCCTTTAAACGCACCCAAAAAAATTTCATCAAAATCGCTCCAGTCATTTAGGAGTTCAGTGACATTCACACGCACACAAGAAATATATATTTATAAAAATATGACCTAACATTCCTAATGCACATTCTTGTTTTAAAATTTAAAAATAAGTGTTAGGAAGATTTCAGAAATACACTATCAAAGTCACTTTAGTGGCAAAAGTCTATTTGACTATTATTTTAATACTCAAAAATATGATTGAAGACCGCACTCAGAGACATCAACTGATGTCTCTGAGTGAGCCGTTCATATTTTATTCACAAACAAGTGATTTAAGTATTTATTTAACATCAGATCGATTGTACAAAAGGCGTACTCAATGTCTGTTGGAATTTCGATTTATTGATATTTTTTAGGTCGCATTTTTTTCAGGTAAATTAACAAAAACCACTGCACAACATTTTTTAACAGAAGAGGAGGCAACACGCAGACATGCTACCTAACGGTGAGTGATCACTGCCGCGGACATATTGACCATCAATATTATTTTTGCCGACCTTTTAGGGATACTGTTTCTAGAAGGTTCTTAAGACGATTTCCCCTGGACTGCTACGAAGAATACTTATACCACTATATTTATACAAAATAGTTCGCATGAGGCAACCAACGATTTGTTTTTTACTAACACCGTGACAGTGTAAATATTAGGTGGTCCATTTTGGCGACGTGACAACCAGTTACAATAGTACTATCTAAATTATGCGCTTCGGCTATTTTCGTCAAGCTTCGGAAATCCGAATGTATTTTAAAGATATCTATATAGAGTAGTTATTACATAATTAATCATTTCGCTTAAATTTTAGATTAGGTCAGCCAATTTAAAAATAAGAGTATAAAGTGTAAAAAGAGTACAAAGTGTAAAGCTGAAGCGCATAATTTAAATATTAGTACTATCTACTATACTGTACTACCATTACTTTACTTGTCCATACAACCTTTAGGTTAATGTTCCGGACTGTTAAATCCCGATTTTTTGAGGTACCTTCCCAACTACTGACTGGGTTGGCAACGCATGATACTAAACATGGTCTATAGTCGACGCATATTTATTAAAATCAGGAAATTCGCTGGTTTGCCTTCCTTATAAAATATAACTGTTAATATTAAAAATATTTTTATAACAGTGACAATAAATAACCGACCTGTATTCAATCAGCCTAGCGTAATATTATAGTTTCATGGTCAAACTACGTCTACAGATTGCTTGTCAACGGCTGGTTACTCGTTAATATTCGGACAAACCTTGATTTATTACAAATTCCATTATTCAACGAAACTCCAGTTTTTTAAATGGCAATATTCATTTTCACCTATAATAAATATGCTTGTCTTTAATTTAGATCTTCGCAGGATTTTTAGATAACAAACTGTACTACAAGTTAGATGTGGTTCCGTTTGCGGCATTATTGGAACTAGTGGTCTCCCATTGGTCGAAATTAGACCGTAATAAATTTAATATCTTGTTGATAAGAACGCCATCTTTATTTCTCAAGACCAACTACTTTGTTTCCAAACTTTTTAGTGCGCCATCTGTGATTTTTTATCGTTATCATCAATATATTTGTTTGTGTGTGTCAAATGCGTGGTAATGTGGGTAATGGTTTATTTATTGATTTAATGTTCTTTATAAGCATTATTATTGAAAAATATTTGCGTTCTGCACTTCTCCTACACATAAACTATAAGTGTGTCAAATTTTATTCTCCTCCGTCAGCGCAATTTTCGTAAAAAAGGGTCCAAAGTTTTGGCATCACGTATTAATATATAGATAAATGTCAAATCGATACAGTTATACGAGTAATAAGTAAATTAAAAGTATGTAATATAATTTAAATTTCAATTAATGTTTTTCATTTTGGATCCTTCCAACACACGAATGCCCACACAGGCACATACACACACGCACACACTTCAAATAATTAAAAAAATATGAAACAAAATTAAAAACAGCAAGATTATGCACGAAGTTGAATTAAATATTGTCAGCAAGAAGACCTTATGTGAAAAAATAAGGTATTCAGTACTTCTAGTCAAAGCAGGATAACTCGGGTCAGCTAGTCTTCAATAAAAGATTTCTTCCATTTACTCAGTTTCCAGTAAATAATAAACAAAATTAAATAGATAAATAATCTACATATGATATACTAGCTGTTGCCCGCGGCGTTGCCCGCGTAGTAATGGTCCCACAGGAACATTTTTGAGGGACAAAACCATCGTATGCGTTAATCCAAGTTTTTCAGCAGTTTTTGCGTGAAGCAGTAACAAACAAATAGACAAACTTTCGTATTTATAACATTAATATGATTGTACACACAAAAGATACTACTAAACCGTCTTACCATAATAAAAATCAAACACTTTTTCAACACAAATTTTGATAAACACTGTTTAAAATTGGATTCTAAGCCAGTAACATGCTGCCACGTCATCGACGTGTCAATTTTTGGAGTAATACATACATGAACATACTCGTAATTAGGGAAAAATCGTCTTATCGATGAGACACCAGGATCTTGCCACAGATCCTGATTCAAAAGTATAAACATACAAAGGGACAGACAAACACGGAAAGTGATATTGTTGTACTGTACCTATTAATAATTCAATCGTTATATTATGTTATCCTCTATGCATAAACATCGGACATCTTATGTTAATTTGTTATTGCATATTTATTCATAGAAATATGGTGTCGATATTGGATTTCGGTAATTCGAGTAAGGAAAATTTTCCAGAACGCAATGAGCTTGTCAAAAACTAAGCATTCTATGTAACAATTGAACTAGTTCAATTGCATAGTTTTGCTCCTGTGGCTTAGCTTGTATTATACCAAAACCGTGATAGTTTTAGAGTTCCGTACATACAAAATACATAGAAGTAGAAAACGAAAAATAACGAAACAGAAAAAAGAAGTAAAAAACGTACACAAAAGGAAAAAACGGAACCCGTATAACTTGTTGTCCGTCCCACCGTAGACCCTTTTTCGTAGGAATGCATAAGGGCCAAAACACATAACTGCGTTGCGGTGCCGCGCCGCTAAAATCAACGGTTTACGTTGCGGCGTTGCGGCGTCATAGACGAACATACACATACGTCATAAACTTTCTTGTAAGCTATTAAAAACATTTTACTCTGTTTTAAATAGATAAAAATGCGCCGTGCCGTAACATGGTTATGTGTTTGGGCCTAAAGGTTCTAAGTTCCAAGTTGAAATAGATATCAGATATTCAAATCTGTTGTCCCTTGGAGCTGTTGAAAAAAATCTAAGCCTATGCACACAAAAGATACAGCCGTTTATGTCACGAATTTTCGAAACAAGGGAATCAAAACCTACAGTCTTCCCGTGACCACAGAATCTTGAAATTTGGTATGAATCAACGTCATAAATATATATATATATATATATACAGGGCAAAACTTTGGACCCATTTTTACAAAAATTGCGTGGACGCAGGAGCATAAAATTTGGCACACTTATAGTTTATGTATAGGAGAAGTGCAGAACGCTAATATTTTTCAATAACAATGCTTATAAAGTACATTAAATCAATAAATACAACATTACCCACACTACCATGCATTTGACACACACAATTATTTTGATGATAATGATAAAAAATCACAGATGGCTAAATGTTTGGAAACAAAGTAGTTGGTCTTGAGAAATGAAGATGGCGTTTTTATGAACGAGACATTAAAATTTATTGTGGTCGAATTTCGACCAACAGGCGGCCACCAGTATTAAACAAAGATGGATTTGTTACAACACTCAAAACTCGAGATGTGCAGGACTAATTTTCATGGTTATTGATTCTTTGGTTTTATCTCCACCACGAATAGCAGAATATATCTTAAAATCATCTACATGTATAAAAAAGTCGGTTTGTTTAAGCTGATCTTAAAAACAGTAAAAACTCGACGAATACTTGATTATGAAAGATGAATCATCTATACATATATAAGAAAGTCGTGCTAGTGAAACCGATTAGGCTGAAAGCTAATGGGAAAGTAGCTCATAACCGGGGAAAGACACAGTGTACAACTTGTCTCGTACATCAGCGAGGAAACTAAGAAAAACATCATTTCAATTTTTCCCTTATGAACTGAACGGACGGAAGGAAGTCCGCCGGAACAGCTAGTAACAAATAAAGCAAAAAGATGCGAAAACAGTATATTTTTAATTACACCCTGTAACCAAATGTCGTCATGGATGAAGTCATATTTTTATGCCTACAGGTTTGTCTAGTAGTACTATTTAAATTATGCGCTTCGGTTGTATTCGCCAAGCTTCGGAAATCCGAATGTATTTTAAAGATATCTATAGAGTTGTTATTACATCATCAATAATTTCGCTAAAATTTAGATTAGGTCAGCCAATTTAAAACTAAAAGTATAAAGATAAAGAGTAAAAACTATAAAGCCGAAGCGCATTATTTAAATAATGGTACTATACAAAACCCTTGGTGCCCGAGTCTGACTCACACTTGACCGGTTTTTTCTTCAATCGGCGATCTCCGCTCTTATTTGTGATTTTGATGAAACAATTTGGATATGGGTCTCCAATTACTGAAAACTAGATGTAAAAACAGCAAATTGAAATTTGTTTTACACTATAGTAATGATGAAAAACCAGCGCTTCCTAAACTTTACTTTTACTTACTTTAATTCTTGCAAGTGAGGTTACAGATAAGACTTGGTGTATATATTATACTCGTGAGATTCAAGGACGTTGTATGTGGTGTGTCACCTATGTATACGTATACAATAACACTACAAACACAAGCGGCTAGGTGCTGAAGTTATGAACCAATCGAGAATGTGAATGTGGCCATGATACGTTTCCGGGTTCTTATTCTATTTGGATAATGTTGCTAACGTTTTAATTAGTATATTTCGTTGGTATTAACAAAATGCTGCGCTTTCAAGTTATTTTAAATAGTGCATATCGGCAGACAAACGAATTTCGCAAGTACAAGCAGAATTTCTTTATATTCAAGAGGAAGCAAACGTGCAAGTGGGTCACCTAACGAAAAGTGATCAGCTCTGCCCATGGATATCCGCAACACCAGCCCTCTTATTAATAAACATGGACTAACGAAGGAATAAAATTAATTAGATATTATAGTCTGTATCACATTGTAATAAAGACTATAATACCAGGTTAAACCTTGGCGTACTTTACGCCGTGTTTACTAATAAGACGGAAGGAGTATCACAGACGCGTTGCCGACCTTTAAGGACGGGGAAGAATTAAGTACGCTCTATGGGTAAAAGGGTATAGATTTTCTTACGAATAAATCAATGTATGCACTGTATTACACGTAAAGAAATACATCATTAGGCACCTTTAGGGTGAAGGAGATAATTCAGATTGAATACATATATGGTAACTTTGAAAGGACCGGCCAAATTTTAATATTAGTAATATAGTAAAATTTAAAATGTTTTACCATTTAAACCTAAACCCCAGGTTTAAATGGTAAAACACTTTAATGTTATTGCAAAATTGTATATTTATTTTATAAATGTTACTTTAAAATAGTCCGCAAAAATATTTCACTTGTCGCGCTATGTTCTTTCAGTACGAGTTATGACGTCATCAGCCTGCGAATGCGACTGCGGTTAGTGGGAACCAGTTTTGTGCTTTGCTTACGTTATAACCATTCACCTTGTATTTTTTATAGGATAATCATTATATATTTTTTTTATTTTCAATTACTGCATAGATCGAAAGTCTTATTGATTATCGTTTCTTAAAATTTGGCTGGTACTTTAAATGTTACCCTGTATATCTACTCCTCTACATAAACTACTCTACTATTCTACTAAATTATCTACTCTACTACTCTACATAAAGATACTAAGTCCCACAATGTAACAAATAGTAACTACAGGACACTGAACCCATCCCGGGCAACTTTCTTTTTAGTAGAAAACTAGCCGACCCGGTGAACTTTGATTCATTGAATTTCGCTTTATATTATTAACAATTCATATATGGGAAAAATTTAAGTATTGTTTTTCCCGTTTTCCTTTAAACTTTCCTTGAATTTTATATGGGCCTTCTAAAAATAACTAACGAAATTGGTCCACCCATTCAGACGTGATGCGATGATCTAGAGAAATGGGGATTCATTTTTATATGAGTACTAGCCGACTCGGCGAATTTGGTATCGCTTGACATTAACAGCTACTAAGTTTGTGGGGATTAAAGCATTTTTTTCCAATTTTAACGGCTTCTTTTCATAAGAATATTTTCCTGACAATAACTAACACAACAAAAAAATAGCACAACTGGTCGACCTGTTTAGACGTGATGCAATGACCAGGGGAAATGGAGATTCATTTTTATAAATATACTAGCTGTGTCGGCGAACTTCGCACCGCCCTTGTTTTTTCTATATAATTAAAATGTTGTTTTTCCTGGTTTCCTCGTACAACAACGAAATAAAATTTACCTATGTCCTTCTCCCATTTCTGAGCTTCCCCCCCATCAATATTCAGTCTAATCGGGCTTACTAACATTACTTTCTTTCATATTTATTTTTCATAATTATGAATTCGTTGAGTTTTCACTGTTTTTACGATGTTTTCTGCTATTCGGGGCGGAGACAAATCCAACGAATCAAAACTATGAAAATTGATCCAGTAGATCTCGAATTGTAGTTGTAACAAACTTGTTTTCTATATCTATACTATCTATACTAACATTATAAAGAGGAAAGGTTTGATTTTTTGTTTTTTGTTTGCTTAAAATGAATCGGCTCCGAAGCTACAGGACCGATTTTAACAATTCTTTCACCTTTAGAATACTACATTATTCCTGAGTGACAAAGGATTTGTTGCAAAATCGGTACAGTAGAAGTCAAGTTACGCAGGCGAAGCTGCGTGAAACTGCTAGTTGTTTATATCTATAGATGTAAAATCGGTTAATTTGTTTTTGTTAACACGGAAATCGAACTCGGAACCTCATTAATTACTTGATAGTTTTATATTGTAGTGGTAGAAGTTGCGTGTTAGCGAGATGATACACAAAATACCATCACGATAACGCACCGACAGAGGAAAGCGGAAAGTATACGGTATGTGACTGAACGCTGCTGCGGTTTCACGTGACGGGTACACGCGACGTACACACAGACGGACATTTAACGCACCTTCAGAACGATATGCACATAAGGTATTTTTATTTTCATACTTGCCCTGTGCTTGGGTTATTTTTCTAAAAACTTTAAAGGAAGAAAAAAAATGATATAATTTTTACATAAACGACAACAAAACCAAAATGTGGTATTTCCAATTTTCTAATTAAAAAAAAAGTTGCTTGGGATGGGATATGTGCCCGGTTGGCGATAGGCTTGCCACCTATTATATTGTGGGACTTAGTGTCTTCAGCTCGTCGTGGGTGAACCGTTTGTGATTCTGAATACCCCTTCGGGGATATTGGCGTGAAGATGCTTAAGCGGTAAAGAAAGGAATTAAACAATTTGTCACAGGATTTGAATCCTCAGTTGCTCGAAAGGACGAATATCTACTCGTTGGCTTGGGACCGCGCCGTTCAGATAGCAGGTTCAAATCCAGTCTGGAGTGGGTTTTTTTCTTTAAAATTTGTAGAGATATACACATAACCTAAAATTCCTTAAAATCCACTTATACAGGGTGTTAGGTCCATAGTTGGAAAAACAAAAACAATTAAAATATTAAGCAAGAAAAAAATTTCAAAACGCACTTCTAATATAAAGATTTCCCTAAAAAATGTAAAAAATATTGTCTGTTTAACAGTTACAAAAGTATTAAAACAATTATTCTTTGATTTATCATGACTGAAAGATTGCTTAAAATTTCAAGTATAGTTTACCAAAATGAAATGGCACCGGTATAGTATTAGCTTCTTTGCCATTGTTAAATAGTTTTGGAGGTAAGGTGTTTGGCAAACTTAAATATGCATTAGCTCAGCCGCATTCACCATTACAAACTTTAATGTCTTATATAATGCACATTTCTTTTAATTAGGTTTCCCATTTCATTTTTTGTGTTCTTTGTGTAAAAATAAAACGGTTTTTTTTAATTGAAACTGTATAGTGACGTCATTTTTCAAGCAGTTTTACAAAATAAGTTCAGTTTTGCCACTCGTAAATAATAGGTTCAAATAAATATATGTACAAATTGGAATGTAAAAAGACTATTTAAAGTCGAGATCAGACTATTCGGCCCCGCTCACACTAGTTGTACTTGAAGTCGTACGCGAAAGCTCCAACCAACTTGTGCCCATATGAAACTTGTAATTAAAATCATTTAACTCTAATGATTTAATTGGGTCACCCGGCTCCGAATGCTAGTCCAATGCGCATACATTAAGTGCTAACTACCTGCTGGATAGTGCAGCACGTTCTCTCATGCCTTTTTATTCCAGGTATGTAATATTGCATCCAAATATAATCATAAGATGTTTTAAAATACAGTAGTTGTACTTGAAGTGCAATTTGTGATTGGTTACATGCTATCGTATTTTATCACAAATAAGAAAGAAGATATTCAACAGAAGAAGACAACTTGTGTTTGGCGGCATGGGAGTGACGAGCAAAGCGCAGCGCTACAAATATCTTAATAATCCATTACATTTCCTTTCTATTATTGTTGATAGAAGAAGGCGTTACTTTGCAGAAATTCATACTTAAATCCATATAAAATCATTTAAATTGCAATTTTCCGCTTAAAAAAATGATTATTGTTATTTCATGTGAAAAGTACGTCCGACACAATCACTAGTTATTGATAAAAATTAGTTCCGAATCCCAATATAATGCCATCTTTTGAAAAGTTTATTCATCCTCCTCGTAAAAATATCTGTGCCAAACTTCGTCTGTGTCTGTGTTAAATATCGTTAGCGAGAAGTTTATCGAAGCTATCATTTAATCTATTATTAAACCTTTTAAATGTTACTATTTAAAATTCAAATCAAATAAATTAACGTGCGTAGCAAGAGTTAAAAAGCACGATGTATATGGACAAGAATGTGGTGGCGACAGCAAGATATTTTCCTAATGGGGTGATCGTATTTTAGATAACTGTTCTGTTTTTCTTACACTCTCAACCACTTGCCTTTCGTAACGTTCATATAAATATCATTGGAAAAAATCATTTCCAGTCCACTAATACGTGCAACCGCTTCATTGAATTACTAATAGGTTATGAATTGTGATACAACATGCAATTATTACTTTATAAAGAGATAATTATTAATTATTTCGTATTTTAACATATTTGGTATTTGCAGAATGTGCCCGTTACCAATATATTTTTGTCTATAATTTTTTTCAGGTATTTTTACGATAGTTATTTGTATCGACAAACTAAACTTTAAATCGGTGTTTAAGAGTAAGTGACGAAACGGGGCTAGATGTATACGTAACCAGTCCTCCTATTTTCAGGTTTCCTGTCCCAGTTTCCCGAAAGACCGTAATATAGGCTTGCAAAAAAAATATCCAGTTATTCAAAACAGCGCAAAAAATTGCTGCTCGTCTTTTTAACTGTATTAATATGTTGCTAAAGTGTTTCGAGTTTTGTGCGGTTGTATATTCATTTTATTACTAGCTGTTCCGCAAACTTCGTTTCATCTGTTCAGTTTGTATGGAAAAAATCAAAATATTTTTCCTAATTTCCTCGGAGTCGAACGGAGCATAAAATATAAGGAACCTGGTTTGAGGTTGGCTCTCCGTCAATTTTTAGCCAAACCAGTTCAGCCGTTTTTGAGTTATAAAATTACTAACACGATTTTCTTTTATATATAACAGATTGCGTTATTTTATATATTTTTACTAACGATATTTTGAAAATTGCAAGTATTTTTTTTTATTTTTGCAATTAAACAAGTACAGATTTTAATTAAATATAAAAAAATAAGAAATATCCCCTTTTGTGATGGAAAAATTGTCACGTCATGTATATGCAAACCACAAGGAAGTCGATGTTGAGACAAATAAGTGTAGAAAATAGAGCTCAAGGTTAACTTTCGTAAAAATGTTTCGTATATGATGTACTTATGCACGTCGTACATTGATCTAGACTCTAGATTAATCTAGATCATCAACGGATCGGAATGGCCAGAAATAGATCTGGCGAGAGTAGCTCAGTGAGATTTTTAACCGACCGGAAAAAAGGAAGAAATTATCAATAAATTCAACAGATTTTAATGTATACTAGTGGGCACCCATTGGCCGAAATTCGACCGTAATAAATTTTAATATCTTGTTGATAAGAACGCCATCTTCATTTCTCAAGACCAACTACTTTGTATTCAAACTTTTTAGTGCGCCATCTGTGATCTTTTATCGTTATCACCAATATATTTGTTTGTGTGTGTCAAATGCATGGTAGTGTAGGTAATATTTTATTTATTGATTTAATGTTCTTTATAAGCATTATTATTTAAAAATATTAGCGTTCTGCACTTCTCTTACACATAAACTAGGTATAAGTGTGCCACATTTCATACTCCTCCGTCCGCGCAATTTTCGTAAAAAGGGGTCCAAAGTTTTGGAATCACGTATTAATATATAGATTAAGCGATTACTCGAAAATAAACAAATATTGATTGTTTTTTGCCATGGTAATTCTGTGGTAATAACGATCCTACTAGTGGTTTACAATTTTTCTAATAGTTGTAATAATAACAGTAGATAAATGTAATCATGCGGTATTAAAAAAAAACAAAAACAATTCGGATCTTTATAAAATGTTTGCAGGTCCATTTCGGAATCATGACCTTTTTTAAAAAAAAAGACCAAAGTTGGACGCGGTAATTAAAAAGAAGTAAATATTTTGCAGTTTTACCAACCTTAAATTATTACACTAACGACACTAACAAATAATACTACTGTTTGGGAGACATATCTTACCATATTGATTTCATTTACCATATTGATTTCATTCCAAAGAAGTTTGTTTTCCCCGTGTTGGTCCGGGCTCTTTTGCAGAATAGACCATCTGTCTTCCTGCCAGGCAGCTCGTAAAACGCGAGCATGAACGTGCCGTCACTAGCACCATGACATCTGACTAGGTGATATAGTTTTGCAGCGACTCGCCCGGTTTGGTACCACCGCCTTACCTATTCCTGCTGCCATAACGTCATCGCTTTCCGTTGACGTGTTCCAGTTCGGAGGATAAGGTAGCCGGTAAACTTACTTTTGCTCGAGGCCTAACATCCCGGCCTAAGGTTGGCAACGGATCATTACCACCTTTTGTGTCTCTAGGCGGCATGAATTTCTTACCAACAGGAAATCCGTCTGCTTGTTTGGCTTCCTATATTATTTAACATTAAATACTAATTAATATAGAGACATAATATTATAAAGTACAGGACACATAATTCGTGCCCACATACGAATTTAAAATGCTTCTCAATTTTTGATAACAGTAAGCAATAGAGAAAGTTTGAATGAAAAAACTATTATTATAAGTAACAAAACTCCATTACAGGCCACACCTGCGATCACTTTGTGTATTTGTGAATAGTTTGAATGATTCGATTACGACGATAATATTCTATAGATCTAAAAATGCGAAAGTTTGTGGCATTTCATACAAAAACTTATTCGCTAACGAGTGAGCTATAACAGCAAAAAAGTTGACGGCTTTTCTGATTATAAGAGATAACTGTATCATAATCACCATAGATGTTACTGGTGCGTCGATGAGTTATATTAACCGTTTATCATATCCTCCAGCAAGGAACACGACCACAGCGAACACTAATGTGATGGCGGCAGAAATAGTTGAGATTATTGGTACTAATCAGGGCGAGCTACTGCACAGCTTTCTAACACCAGTCATAAGAATCCTTAGCCCGTTTTGCGGCAATAAATATTTTGTTTGGTGTTTTACAGTAATTTACCATACAATATAGCGTTGTTGTTTGATATTGTCCTATTTCAGCCTGGAGGTTAGACCGGTGGACTTGTCGAAAAAATTAAAACCCCAAAAACCAGAGACAAATCTAAACCACAAAGTTACTAGAACTTGAATAATTTATGCGCATTAAAACTGCAAAAACTGCCGTCGATTTCAATATTATGTCAATTATACAAAAAAATCAAGTACTTTCCTTAACTTCCCTGTGATTCCATCATTAGATCCAGATTTGATGAAAATGAATTACGTACATATATATCTTTACGCTAAGTCCCTTACAAGGAAGGCAGAAAGTATTAAGTACCAAACCTCACAATCCTGACAAACCTGTCTGATTTCCTTCACATTAATTACCCTTAAAATGAATTAAAAATAAAATGAGAAAGTATTTGTTCGCGGAATTATGTGTTAAAAGTTGTTACATAATTTTTAAGCATTTCGACATATTCTTCACATTGTGGTGTGCAAACATTTTAATACTTATAAATAATAATTATTTTATATAAATTTCAATATTCAAAATTTGTTTTCTTTTATATTAATTACAATTTAAATTATTAACCATACAACATTTTTAAATGTAAATAAATTAAGGCCTATCTACCATAAACTACCACCTTGATTATGATTATGAGGCAAAGTCATAAAATATCGGTTCACAACATACATATTATATAGGTATAGTACACAAATAGCAGAGAAATCAATCAACAGCCAAAAATTGTAGGAGTCGAACACAAAACTTCCTCCTTTTAAGTCGGTAAAAATTTTGACATTGACAGCCCTGTCAGAGAATTACAGATAGATTTATCACTACAAAGTGTAACGTACACTATTGTTACATAATTTAACGCTCTTTAATATTGCAAAGGCCGCACGTAACTATAATACGAAATACTGATAGAGCCTATTTCTTTTGTTAAATCTGTGTGAAGTTTCGAATATCGTGACGAAGCAAAGAGCCGATTATTTACCAAAGTTTCATGACTGACAGAAGGTAACGGAATTCCGGTTGTCCACAATGCGTTTGGCGCCAAACCGCAACGTCAAAACACGAACTACGTTAACGGCACGCTATGATGGCCGGTTTAACGATTGCAATACCTAATAAATTATAGTGAGTGTGGCGTGGACGAGAGCGGTTTGAATCATTGTTCCATTGTTCTTCTCATAACCAATTTATAATTCCACATTTTCATTATTAGATCAACTACATCTTAGTATACCACTGCCCATAAACATCTCTGCTCTCTTATCTTGACATTATTAAACTTATAATTAAATTTATAAAAAAATGGAATGAAATTATAATTCCTGGCTTTATATTGCAGTAGTTTGTATATTAAACCAAATTGCTACCTGTATATTTTTTATTAAGTATACTAATCTATCTTTTAAGTATTTATGTGTTTGTTGTTATAGTTGAGAACTCTTACTTCAGCAACTACTAGACGCTTAAGAAATTTAAAAAAAACATGTAAAAAATCGCGTGAAATGAATTCTGTATATATTCCGGGATCGGGGTCGATTCCCCACAGGGGCAGTCATTAGTGTGATAAGCTTTGAGAGGTTTAGATGAATATAAAATTTACGCCCAGTTTCTAAATATAAAATGTGTCATGTATCGATGTATGTTCGGAATAAACTCAGAACTACTGAATTGATTTTGTTACAATTTTATATTTCTGCAATTTGGTCCAACTTATGACGTTAATGTAAAACTTATAGTAAACTTAACAAAATGTTGTGTAATAAAGTTTATGTTCAAAATAACTCAAACAGTTTTAAACATTTTTTTAACTATCTATGACATGATTCAACTTAAAAGGTAGAATAGTTACATCTTATATATAAAATTCTCGTGTCACAATGTTCGTTCCCATACTCCTCCAAAACGGCTTGACCGATTCTCATGAAATTTTGTGAGCATATTAAGTAGGTCTGAGAATCGGCCAACATCTATTTTTCATACCCCTAAGTGATAAGGGTTGTTCACCCTTAACACTTTTTCCTGGAAATAATTTATATGGCAAAACAACGTTCGCCGGCTCAGCTAGTTATATTTAATAATTACTGTTCTCTGAAAGCTCGGTGATTTGACCATCTTTATGAACATTAGCGAAACGTCCAGCTCCACTGACAATTTACGAGCTCAACATCGATTCCTATATTTTTATATGTGGACGTTTATTTTTGTATATGTATTTAACATGTATTTAACGTGTATTTAAGTATCTTTATATATCAATATCGTTAATTGACACACTAACATCAGCATAAAAGTTGCTTTAGTTAGTTGGGTAGACTCATTCATGTAATTTGTCTAGAGGTGTTTATTTATTTAGCATTTTGAGAAACGGTCAGAAATTGGTTGAGATGAAAATAAAATTCTCGTGCCGTTACTGCAGTTCTCGGATTCGCACGTACCAGTGGACAAGCGTTAAAACGCGTCAACTGCGCTGGCGACTATTTACTATTACTGTGCTAGTACCTTCCGAACCACAACATTTATTTAACTGACAAATCTGTTTAGCTTATCATTGACAAAATAAATAACAAATATTATACAACCTTATACTAATCAAGGATGATTTAAAAATATCTAAGTACAAAACAAACAATTACACAGGTCACACGTGTTAAAATCAACGAGGAAGGTAAAAGAATTTGAAAAAATACCACATATTATTTTTTCTCGACTGTGTGATTTGGTGTTTAGCAACAAAAAAAGTGATTTTCAATTTCTAATAAAAACAACGTTCCGCGGATGAGTTAAGTGCCCGGTTGGCGATAGGTTTGTCACTTACCACATTTTGGGATTCAGTAACTTCAGCTAGTCGTGCCCTGGTTATAACCCTGCCTATTTATTTTCAGGGATACGACGATATAATATTATTATTTTAACACTATCTTATATAATTACATACAAGTAAACATTGTAAGCGTCTTTATATTACTATTATTGTGATTTATAGAATGTAAATAATTAATCGATACTCTCTTCCTATCCTGAAAGGGACTTGGCGTAAAGATATGTATGTAAAGAATGTAGGCTCAAGACAGACTAACGGGCAAATAGCGGAGGTAATTTCATTCATACATGTGTCTTTAAACATCATCTAACGGCCAATGTTAATAATGTATCTCAATCTAATGGATTTCAAGCAATCTAGATAGCTGCGTATCCGGCGGCCTATCCCATACCTAATTGCCATATTTATCCTGTCCACAGATATGTTATTGGCAAGCGATAACATAAAAATGGATCAAAATATAAATCTTGGACAGCAATGTTTGGATTAGGATTGATTATTAATATTGGCCGTTAATGTGTTAAGAAGAAGTAGGTATGTAGCAAATAATTTAATTTTGAATCTCGAACATTGTACAAAAAAAAATTAAACTGTTGAAATGTTTTAGTTCTAATCTTTCCTACTCTTTTCAAAATTCTTAATGAACTCGTGAAAGTACATTAAAAATCATAATACTTAGTGTCTTCTAAACATTAACTTAATTGGAAACAGTATATTGCGAATTAATGTTTCGATATGTGAATATACCTACCAATGTTTACCTCTAAATATATGTCAAACCTAAGCCTAAAAATACATTAAAATAATTAAAAACAGGAAAACCTAAAAACCTTTAATTATTATTCAAGTGGAATAACTTAAACATTTAAATACTTATTCTGTTTTAGTCAATGCTAAGTATTTTATTAAACACACATATTAATCTATACATTAATATGTGGGCATTCATATATTATACTTACATATATTTATTAAATTCATATTGTATACAAGCTATGACGGCAAACTACATACTAGGTATCAAGCCTTTTCTTATTTGTTCAAATATTTTTATACAATTTAGCTATCCAAGAAGTAGGTAAGTATGTAAAAGTTATTCAGCTTTTACATAAGTTATATTTGTCCAGCAGTTTTCGAGAAACATGTACCTATGTGTTATAACAAACCCTACTTTGTTTTATAAAATACAAGGATGCATTCAGATCAATCATTATCTTTAAATCAGTCATTAAATGCATTTTCTGTAACTTAATGATAGAATAAATGTTATTTGAAGACTCTCAGTAGTTACTGCCAAATGCCACAGTTATTAAAAATATTCGCAACTTGTACAGTTTAGTAAAATATTTAACTGAGATATAAAACTAAATACGTTTAACTAAATTTCTTTCCGAAAAAATTCTCACCAAATCATAAAATAAATAAAATTTATTTTACATTTAAGCTTTAAAAAGCAACATTAACATTTATAACACATTAAAATAAAATTACAAAAACCGCCGAGTTTGTTAACTTATGAAGACGAAAATGAAAGTCATTTAGACGTCAATAATATTTACTTAAAACTCTGTTTATCCATAATATCTCGCAAACGATCGCAACGCGTAATATAAGCGTACATAGTTTGGTTACGTTCAGTTAAAATAACCTTTCGTTAATGTGACTTTGTATACTAATAACACCGTTCAATCAGTCTCAAAACATACCTGTATATCAAACCAAATATAACAACTCGTTTTGTATATTTAAGACTTAAGCACTAGCTCAAAACCTTTCAGTACCTTTCAAATAAACTTAGTTACTAACAAAACATATCCATAATATATCTTAAGATAAAACAGTCAAGTCAAAAAGAAAATATAACAGAGTTGACAGGCGGTTGACGTTGCGTCACATTACTGACCTGTTCCTGATAGAAGAGCGGGACGAGATTGTAAAGTTCCTGGAGAGTTTAGCGGGGGGTTGGGGTGCGGGGGTCGGCGGGACTGTAGGGGAGGTTCTGGGCAGGCGCGTGGCCATTGCGCCAGCCAGGGCCAGCAGCAGCCAGCAGCGTAACATGTCACTTCACTCACGATCACAAGATTTGGTGTGGAGCGCTCGGTACGGCCGGGCTCACGAAACTCATGAGCGTAAACTACGAACCGCCGTCGCTTGCGTTGCCCCCACCCGTACCCGGCTTTCACTACCTACAATCCATAACCTTCCCTTGTCTTAAGGGGCGCTTTGGTTTACTGTATCAATGGAGATAAAGATTAACGAAACAGTCATTGCTCCGCGCTAGCCTTTGTCATGTTCCATTTGAGTATTGGGTAAGCTCAGACATCGTAATATTGTTGCACCGGATTCGGAGAGCAGAATAGACCATCTACCTCTCTATCTGGTAGCACTTAAGAGAATTTAGGACAATAGGTCGTTATGGCTTATGATGCCATAAATGTTATAGGTGCATTGCTATCCTGTGTCCATTTTTCATTTTTGAAGTGAAACTTCTTTAGAATCGTGATTTCAAAACGGGTGCAATGGAAAAACGACAGGTAAGAGACACAAATATATATTCATCTCATTCTTTTGCAGGTAAGAGACACAAATATATTCATCTCATTTTTTTGTCGATTTACTGAAGTTTCACTTCTGTCGTGTGTAAATCGCACACACACACACACACACACACACACACATTTTTTGTGTGGAATACCACCATCGGCCTTGTTGGTCATGATCCATTTAACCTGTGCTAGCCCCTTATGAATGCCAAGCAGGGCAGCTTGTCTATTCTTTTCAGCGTACAAGGACCTAAACGGGAAATAAGCTCTTGCTTCTTAATATCAGAAGATGTATGTCCGCTTTCCTATACCATAATAAAAGTTGTTCGTTAACCTTCATACCATACTGAAAACATGGGACCACTAAAACTTATCTTCGTACCTATATATCTATATACATCTTCAAGCCAATTTTCTTATGGGATAGTCAGAGAGTATGGAGTGCTATCATGATCCTTACATTTTTTATGATATTGGAAGGCAAAGAAGCAGACGGATTTCCTGACGGTAAGAAATTCATGCCAGCGTGTTTGTATGGAAAAACATGAATGAATTCGGAGGAAGCCATGCAGAGTTGTCTATTCCCCATGTTGTTCCGGGCTCTTTTGCAGAAAAGACCGTCTGCCTAGCTGCCACGTAAAAGGCGAGCATAGGATTACCGTCACTAACACCGTAACATCTGACTAGGTGGTAGAGTCTCGCAGCGACTCGCACGGATTGGTACCACCGCCTTACCTATTCCTACCGCCGTAACGTCAGTGCTTGGCGTTGACGTGTTCCGGTTCGGAGTATAAGGTAGTCGGTATACTTACTTTTGCTCGAGGTTTAACATCCCGATCTCAGGTTAGCAACGCACTATTATCAGCCTTGGTGTCTCTAGGCGCCGTGAACTTCTTACCATCTGGAAATTCGTCTGCTTGTTTTCCTTCCAATACCATAAAAATAAAAAAATAAAAAAAATATTGAGATTCTGGCCGAATGTACAAAAAGCTTAAATAAATTTACTGACTAATGAAAAGGCAGCATGGCCTTTGGTCTTAGCCTGTACCTTGTGGACAAATGGATAAAAAAAAATTTAGCAAGTATATTATTTATGGACATTTGAACATCGGTACAATCCATGTTAAACTGTTGTCCGAACTTTTTCTAAAATTATAAATCCCAACCATAGAGCTTACTAGTCTATGATCCTAGCTAAGTATCCTAATAGGTATATTACGATACTCTTTGGTATCCTCATAATATCATGAATGCTTTGATGGTTTAATACTCGTACCATAGAAATATTAGAGGTCAATGTTTAATCCAAATACGATTTCACAAAATTTCGCATAAATTTGCTCGATTTTTTGTTTTTCAACGTAACAGGAATAGATGTTTGTATGGAGAATCAATTGCTATTCATCATTTAATAAGATTTAGAAAATAAGAAGAAACTATTATTTTTACTATACCTGGTGTTAATTGGACGTAGATTATCAATAACATTCCAACTTACATAGGTAATGGTCGTTTTGAGATATGATTTTTATAAGTTTAACTTTTGTATTACATCTTGAGGAATTATTTTACTATACTAAAGCTAAAAATACTTGAGAAAATACTCTCAAGTATTTTTTTTTATTTTATGTTTTTATGTTTAAGTAGAGTAGGCTGCTTTTTATCATTATACCTACCTCAACGAGTGCGAGCGGCAAAAATCCAGTTGTTTATATAACTTTAGGTTAATTAACAATTAGCCTGTTTTAACAAACTCCTAATTAAAGTCAAAATATTTCCTTGTATTGGTGCCAACGAAGTGGCGTGCCTGTACATTTGTAAGTCATATACTTACGAATTACGATACGTTAATCATAGGACCAGTGGTTCCCAAAGTTGTTTGGGCTACGACCCATCTAAAAAAATCCCAAACTCGAGACCCACCTCTAGGATATTTAAGTGTTACCAATATGAATAAAGGACTAAGGTTAAACACATTTTTTGTATAATTTTAATAATTTATTTATTTAAGTCTTAATTAAATAACTACATCAAAATGAGAAGAATTAAATTGTCGGTCGTGTGGTGTGTTATCGGTCGTGTGGTGTGTACTCTACAGGCAGGGCCCACTCAATATTCTTTTGCGACCCACCAGTGGGTCGCGACCCATAGTTTGGGAAACCTTGCATTAGACAATTAACTATGACTGGTTATATGTTTACTGATTACGATAACTACCAGCTTATAAATTTGGAGGGAGAAGTTTTTTTTATTAATCAAATAAAATACAAATTAATACGATCGTCATGATTTATGGCCAATACAAATAGCCTATCTATTTAAGTATTTTTGTAGTAGTATCGTGGACTAACACCCGTACCACAAGCAAATAATTTGCTTACTTTGGGGTGAGATTCACTTTGTGTAAATTGTCCAGGGATATTTATTTATTTATCTACAGATAGATAAGTCTGGGTACTAGAGTTTTATTGTCAAATTATTTTAGTTATTTATTGAAAAATAGCAGTAGTTACCTGGCAACTATCTATAATAAATACAATCTATAATAGCTCAATCTCTTATCTTAGATAGGTTGTTAATATAATTGGCCGTCAGAGAACAAGTATCAGATTTTAATAAGACGCATAAAAAGTCTACTATTTGCTACTTTTTTTTTAAATAATAGTACCTCATCATAATTGGACAAAAAAACTTGAAGTTAATTCTAATACGCTGCTCCTGAAAATATTTTATTTACTTGATATTTACTTAGTTAACAATATAACCTGTTTGAAACTATTGTAAAAATATCGACTAAAATACAAGTAGGTGATTCCTCCACCTCGACAATTCAATAAATTACTTATTTTTCCGGTCATGATGTCTTCTTCTTTCTTTCTTTCTTTTGTAAATTTTGAATGATCAAAATTTGTACATATTTTTTCAATTTTTCTAATAATAATAATATTAAAGTAAAAGACTGTATAAAACTTTACGGTAGGAGAAGGCAGATTGGTTATAGTCCTGATTGCCGGGGAGTTTGTTTTGTCGTTTCTTCTCCTGTCTTGCTAGATGTGGAAACAGTGGTAGTTTACGGTAGATAGGGTTAAATTTATTTAAATACTAACATTTTTTGTGTTAATAAATAATCAGGTAATGAATACAAAAAACAGTGTGAAAATAATAAATAAATAATTAAAATAACTGATTTAATTAAGACCCATTAAAATATTTGCAAACCACAAGTTAGTAGAATATGTTGGAATGCCTAAAAAATGGGCAAAAGCCTCCTTACTACAATTAAAATCGATAGCATTTAAAGCGGCTAATATGCGAGTATCTCAATTATTACAGATTTCAAATTTTTTTAGTCAAAAATATTAAAAAAAAAATACTAGCCATTCCGGCGTTCGTTCGTTTGTTCGTTCCATCCGTTCATGGGAAAAATTTAATGTTGTTTTTCCTCGTTTCCTCGCAGTCGAACGGAATAAAAAGGATCCTTTGTCCTTCTCCTAGTTTGAAACTACCTCCAGTTCAATTATCAGCCAAATCGGTTCAGCCGTTCTTGAGTTTTAATGTAACTAAAATGACTTTCTTGACCCCCCGACGCAAAACGAGGGATGCTATAAGTTTGATATATCTGTTTGTGTGTATGTCATCGTCTTTGTGTCTGTGGCATCGTAACTCTTCAGCGGATGAACGGATTTTGATGGGTTTTTTTTTGTTTGAAATCGGACGTGATCGAGATTTCTTAGCTACAGTTTATGGACATCTGTCCAGGTATTTAATGTCATCACCTCATTTGCAGCTTTTTCGTGAGCATCGGAATGGATATTAGGACTATAAGTATTACTTTCCGAGTGTCAGTTTGTAACATATACAAATGAAGCCATATTTTGAGATTAGTAGCAAGTTTTCAACATCTTACATTTTTAACCAACTTCAAATAAAGGAAGAGATTATGTTGGGTTGCAACATTTAGTTATTTTTGTTAATCGATTTCACCATCATTATTGTGAACCGATTTTTATAATTCCTTCTTTATTTGAAAGAACGTTCTTGTCAGGTAATCCCACTTTCACCAAGTCAAGTTCTTTTAATATACTTAGACTTAGATAAAATGTACACAATACGATTATGTATTACAGAAAACGGGGCAGAAAATCAGAAAAAACTTTCTTTCTCCTAAAATTCTGATCTGAAAACTGTATCACTTATTACGTGTATTACCCCCGTGTTTGTCCGGTCTCCTTTGCAGAATAGACCATCTGCCTTTCTGCCAGGCAGCTTGTAAAAGGCGAGCATTGACATTTGACTAGGTGGTAGAGTTTCGCATCGATTCACCCGGATTGGTACCACCGCCTAACCTATTCCTGCCGCGATAACGTCATGACGTGTTCCGCTTTGGAGGATAAGGTAGCCGGTAAACTTACTATTGCTCGAGGCCTAGCATCCTGGCCCTAGGTTGGCAACGCACCATTACCACCTTTGGTGTCTCTAGGCGGCGAGAATTTCTTGCCATCAGGAAATCCGTCTGTTTGTTTGCCTTCCAATATCATAAAAAAAATATTTGACTGACCCTAAGTAGACAGCTTCCTTCAATCTACCTCTAGGCTGGCGTTGCTTGTTTTAACTGAACTGAGCTATTTTTAAGCAAACTTAGGTGAGAAAAGTTGAGGATGCCGTTACTTTAGTATAATGATACAATCTTTGGTTATTAATTTTGATCTGAATGAATTTTCAGCTGTATTTAAAGCTTGAAATTTGCCGTTGAAGCTTCTTTTATTGACACTTCACTGTAAATACTTAGGAGGTAAGTTGTTGATACTAAGTTGAAACTTACACTTAGCTAAAAATATCTTGCTAGATTTCTATACCTGTGGGTTTAGTTGAATTTCACCAGATTTATGAAAGTACGGATAAATATTGTAGAGACGCTAATATATCCCTACTATTTACAAGAAATAAAGTACACTTAATTAGCAATGCCAAAGTGTGTATGTATGTATAAAATATCAAGCCATAAACTAAATATTTCGAAAAAAGTTCTACGAGACCATAAGTGACAAAGAGTTCTGGTTATGAAAATGGATAAAAAATATTTTTTGGTTACGAGAGAGAAAAAATTCTTTTTACGTAACCAGTTACGAAATTTTTTTTACGAATGTGGACGAAGCAGGATTGAATAAGTGCCCTTGCCACCCATGTGGCATGCATCGTGGGACTTAGGCCACTTGCACGTTCCTGGGTTAAATATTTAACTCAAAGTTATCATCCAACATAGGATTAATTCAATACATATTTGACAGTTAAACCCGTTATTAAACGTAACCCAAGAACGCGCAAATGGCCTTTATATAGGTATTTGCCAGTTTAACTCCATATCAAATTGAACCCGGGAATATGCAAGTGGCCCTTAATGTCCGACTATTCGTGAGTGACCTGGCTTTACTTCTAGGCGTTGTCAGGGATACGGGAGTCGTCTTCATCAGTCGTACAGATTTCTTTCCACTTTGTTTAGTGGATAAAAATTCCGTTCTCTACCAGTAGGGCGTTTCTGCTTTGTCGGCGGTCGGTGACATTTCATTACATTCTTAATATAATGCCTCAAATCAAATAATATATCGAACATAAATGATAACGTATATATAGCACTCAAGCTTCCTAAGCAACTTATTGAATCGTCAAGATGAAGTGACCAAATATTTTAGACTATATTTTTAAAACTGTTTGTGTTTCGGACACGTCATATTATTTTTATAAAGGTAGAATTTATGTAGAAAAACATGAAGTATATAAAATACTTCCAGGAGAAGCCAATTATAATGGTCCCTCCATCTTGACGTCAAGATGGAGGGACCAACATTTATTGATTAAAAAACATGTTTATGATGAGGTCCTAATTTTTTGAGCAAAGGTAGCAAATAGTAGAATTTAGGTAGAATTTTTTGATGCATGTTTTATTAAAATCCGAGACTTGGTTCCTCCATCTTGACGCTCGCCTCCAATTTGATTACTTATGTTACTCTTTTCGGGATAGTATAAATTGACATTTGAATTTGAACTCATTTAGAGACGTCAGCTATTTTTGTCGCTGATACATAAAATAAAATAGTAATTTAAAAACATATAAATCTTTATTGATTCACAAACAATTTATCACAATAGTCAAGGCTCTACTGCAATATGATATCCAATTATAAGAACATGAAAAAAATTCATAACCCACATACAGCCCATTTCAATAATCTACGATATGATATAACACTATAAAAAATCAGACAGCCAAAGTGTTTCTTCAATGTAATCAATAAAAAAATTTACTAAATTTGAAATAATACAAACCAACAGTCTATCTCTAACTGTAGATAGATTAATAACATTTTTAATTATTTATTTACGGGACTCAGTCCCGTCGTGACCACGGCCTATGCCGAAATATTGACAAATAAAATAAAAAGAGATCGTGAGGATCCCGTATAAATAATTAAAAATGTTATTAATACGCGACGATTTAAGTTTAAAATCCTATGTAGATAGATTTTTGAATATTTATCTATGGTTCGAGACAGGCATAACACACTTGAAGTATTATCATAGACAGATTTTTAAAATTGGCCAATAGCCGAATACGGACGGTATTGTATAGAAGTAAGTATAACTATAGTAGGTAGGATTTCTACATTAACCCGCGACTTTGTGTGCAATGAGATGGTCTCTTTCTATATATTTATCGATATTTCGCTCAGAAGCTTTTCAAACTCATATAGAATTTAAATGTATAAAAAATCCTTAAATACATAATACCCAACAGATATTCTTTCAAGTGTGATATCATACAGCAATGTGAGTAGCGCCTTATAATATTCAAAAACACTGACCATTGTTATATATATTTGAAAAACAGTTTTCGTGACTAAATTAATTTAGCCTTTATAATAACTGACAATTTAGCGTGATTTTAGCTTATACTGTGTACATATTTAATCAAATTACAAAAAAGAAAAAAACTATTTTGAAAAAAAAAGGACTATTGTATAATCTTTTGTAAATATTGTTTAACACGTATGATAAAGGAACAAATTGTGAGAACTGCTTCTTCTAATAATAATTATAAAAAAAATATACTAGTGTAGGAGATTCTTTTATGAATCAGACTAAAGGCGCAAATTCGTAATTTACTGAACGCAACAGCGGCGACGTATCGCCGCGATACCACTGGTTTCTATGTTATTCTATGAGATACTTTCCATAGCGACACAACAGCGACGTGTCCCCCGAGCACAAATCAGTAGCGACATGTCGTTGCGAAGTGTCGCCCGAGCTCAATACTGATTTGCGTTCAGGCGACACTGGCGTTCGAGCAAAGAGTCGAGTATAGTGAAATACAGCCCTGCCGTCGAGTTTTTGCGCCATCGAGAGAAAAGATGGTCGAAGTTTTTTCATAATTATTGAATTTCGTGTTAATATTGAGTAATATTAGTCAATTTTGGTGGCATTTTGTACAATTTTGTTCAGTGAAAGTGCACAAATGCAATAATCATGAAGAAATTAGCGTATCGTATATTTCCTCGTTGCCGCCAAAACTCATTACATGAGCTTGTGTAAAAAGGCCACCGCTTTACCCAAGAGCCTGACATGACTTACTGACGACTTAAAACTGATGACTAATTAAAATAAATTTAAATTGATATAAAATTTGATGCAAATTACTACTTGACTAATGGCTAAATACTAACGTGAAGGCCAAAACCTAAAGAAAGAAAGAAAAGCCCTGCCGTCTGCTGCCTATGACGTCTGCGGTTCTTTTCTTTCTTTAGGTTTTGGCAATTACGTCAGTATTTTGCCATTAGTTAAGTAGTAGTATTTGTTTTATATCAATTATAATTAGTCATAAGTCGTCAGTAAGTCATGTCAGGCTCTTGGGTAAAGCGGTGGCCTTTTTACACAAGCTCATGTAATGAGATTTGGCGGCAACGAGGAAATAATTTGTGCTATTTCACTGAACAAAATTGTACAAAATGCCACCAAAATCGACTAATTTCACTGAATATTAACACGAAATTCAATAATTATGCAAAAACTTCGACCATCTATTCTCTCAATGGGCCCAAAACTCCGACGTCTACGGTTGGGTTCGAATTAATTACTACAGCGACATAACGCGACGGCGTCTGCTGCTGCTGCGTGCAGTCGGGGTATGCACTCGCACCTTACGAGACCATTTTGTACTAGTCTTTTAGCGGAGTAATGGCCTAAAGCTGCATCCACTTGTCTTGACAAATAAAATTGTAGTCTAGAAACAGTCTATGATAATTTTTAACATGATCAGGTTTTTGAAATATTTCTTTTAGAAACACTTAGGGCTTCGGACATGTAGTCTTCCTAAGATACTTTCTGCCGGAAGGGAGAGGAACTACGGTAACACCATCGGGGAAAGCTTTATCTAGCTGATCTTCAGGTACAGTTGGCAACACCATACACTCGTCACCCATCTATAAACATGTAATTAGCAGGTTTAGCAAAACATTTGCAAGTAAATGAAATTAAAGTAATTTGTAACATTAGAACTAGGCTCAATAAAACTGCAAAGTCGACTATTTCACTGGGTACAAAGTCGCAATTCGATAATTGTTTTTTCGAAAGATAGCAAGTGGTTCCGAAAAAGACCTACTTAAATTTTATAAACATCCAACTAGTCGTTTTTGAGTTAAATTAATCTTGATGAGGTCGGCAGCTCAAGTGAAAAAATTGTACATTAACTTTAAAGAAATATTAATTTTATTGACCAATTTTTCCTACTAATATGGGACCAGCTCAGAACCATGACAAATTTTTCCTATTAATGTGGGATCACCTCAGAACCATGACCTATTTTTCCTATCATATATATTATCATATACACAATGTATTTTTATAATTTTTCTGTGTGTTTGTTTCGGCTAATCTCTGAAATGGTTAGACGGGTATTGACAGGACTTTCACTGACAGTTAGCTGATAAAATACCGCGTAACTTACGCCACTTTTGAAATTCTAAATTTACCAAACTTTTTTCTTAAATACCACGCAGGCGAAATCGCGGGCTCTTAGTCGATGGCTCACGTAGTCTAGCGGTCCGGCGTCGGACTTGAATTCTTGATATACCGGGCTCAATTTCCGGGTCTATCAAAAAAAAGAAAATGTATTTTTTCAATTTTCTAATAAAATTAACATTGCCCAGGATTGGATACATGCCCGGTAGACAATAGACTTGCCAACTATCACATTGTGGGACTTAGTGTCTTCAGCTAGTCGTGAGTGCCCTGGTAGTGCCTCTGCCTGAACCTTCGGGGACAAAGCGTGAAGATACTTTTATAAAAGGTCGTAAAAGTAAAAACAACATTTAAATTTTTCTTATACAAACTGAACGAATAGTTCGAAGCTCGTTGGAACAGCTAGTTAGTTATAAAATAGAGGCAAAATGCAATTTGGATTCATCCTTGATGAAGTTCCTTGGAATATATCTAGTACCAATTATGAATATATATTGAAAGTGGCAAGCACTATTTTTTGAATGTCACAAAATAACAGTATAAATTTTCACAAGCGGAAATAACTTTGTATTTAATATTGGATAAATGACATATTCACACTTGCGGTTTCTTAAAAAGCGCTTTATCAAACAACAAGTCATTCAAACGAATAAATCATTATTAGTTAAAATGTTAATCGTCATGATTTTAAACAAGCACGCGGCACACGGCACAAGCAAACGCCGACTGGTTTGTGTTGTAAAAAAAAGTAAATGGCCATGTAAAAACCCAGCATTACTGTTGTTCATGAATCCTGACCACATATTTGTTGCAGTCGATGATCTTGTATTCAATAGGCTTAGCAATATATGTTCGTCAACCGATGGAAAGTTATATTGGGTTCAACGGTTGGGGGTTAAGTTATACTGGGCTGTAAGTCTACTCACTTTGTCTTTTGTGAAATAACAAACACAAAACTCTTCTGATGGTAAAAAACAACTGTGGCCTGTACACGCTTATTAGACCATTTTTTCAACAAGTGGATATCCTCGTGGATACACACCGCTTTCGTGGGAAGTAGCCGTTTCGCCGGACTACTAAGTACCGCTTAAAACCACTCGGTGACCAAGCTCTGCTCGTATCGCATCGAGTGACCAAGGCGTATGCTTTGTAAGCCACTTGGCCCCTCATTAAATTGACTCACAGCCCCAAACCCCTTTTACTTTTAGGTGGTAGTGTACGATAGATGGGACTAAAAATTAATCTACCTTTAAATTTATTTATAATAAATTATGAAATTTATGTTTATAAATAAATAAAATGTTTATTATAAAATAAGTGCTGCGATTTAAATATACATTTTAATATAAATATGTAACTTCTTTAAATTTATTTAAATATTTGCTCAACACAATGTGGTAGAATATGTTGTATTCTTAAATAACTTAACAACTTTTCAACCCACATATTCCGCAAATAAATAATTTTCATTTCATTTTATTTTATTTTAGTCGACTCTTACGACAGGCAGAGGATACCGTAGCCCTTTACATCGCCCGGTACTACAGAGTCCAATTTGTTACAACTATTTTTGGCAGTAGGAAAAAGTAATATGTTGAATCCCTGCTCATAAAGTTTGTACTGTACACTACACAGCAATGTACCATCAGTTGCCTGGTTGGTAATAACCCATTTAACGAATGTTTGTCTCTTACAAGCTACACGGCAGTCACAGGATCTATTCTACAAAGGGATTCAAACCAACATTCACTTTAGCATTATCTGGTATTTATGTCAACCCTTCATAAAACAATACCGTCAAAAGTTATGATTGTATACTATTAAAAAAATCACCAACCTTCCAATCTACTGGAGTCGCTACTTTGGCCGTATCAGTTAGTTGCAAGGAGTCCAGGACCCGAAGAATTTCACTGAAAACAAGAATATAACCTGTATTTATATTGTCAAGTAAGTAATATGACAAAATTAGAGAAATGAGATAAATGGATAATAAATAAATCATATCCCAGGGTAAGTTACAAAAATTGAATCTAAACACAAAGTAAGGAAATTTTATGCTTGAGTTATGGATGTTAGTTAAAGTGGGTGGTAGTGGTAGTTTTTAGAATTATAGAGATATGTTACAAGATTCTTTGTATAGATGAATGTGACTAAATTTTACGTGAACAAATTTATTTTGAATTTGAATTTAAATTTTAAACACTCAGACACTGAAGTGCAGATATTTAAATGCTCATCACACAAATGAATGCTCCTAGCGGTTAGTCAGTCAAGTCAGGCGTGTACGCTATAGCCCCTCGACCAACGAGGCGGTCAGATATTTGATAATGTAATGGTTTTTATACTCCAATACATTTTTGTATTTTAGATAGACAAAATACATACATTATAGATTTCGTTGGATTAAAATTGTTTATGAAAAACAGAAATAACCGAAACATAGCTAGATTTGCTTTTATAAAAGAAAATTAATTTACAAAATAGCCAATTGCCATATACCATATGCCATATAGCGAGCCAATTGCCATATACTAATAAACCTTTAAGCATACTTACTCAAAATTTCTGCCTGTAGTTGCAGGATAAAGAAGGGAGAGACGAAACTTTTTTTTAGGATCAATGATAAACACAGCACGGGCAGTCAGTGCTATTCCAGCAGAATCTATCTCATCTTTATCTATCATCCCTAGTTTCAAAGCAATATTCCTTCCGCTATCTTCTATTATAGGATAAGGAAACTTTTCATCTTCATTACAGCCTGAAATAATTTTATTCTCATATTATAAAAATGCAAAAGTGCATGGCTGATAAATCTTCAAATCCATTACAACCTTTTTTTTATAGTACAGTAATGCAAACCCACAAGATTTTTTGTATTTACATGTACCACAATATAGGGAGTAAGCACTAAAGATGTAATTGGATAAATTATTGACATTACTCTAAGATTGTAGGAATTTAAAAACTTGCCAACTATCTTACTTTTCCATCCCGAAGGTAAATGGCAAGAATAGACATTGTAAGGGTAGAATATAAGAATATTACGATAATCTGAGCATAGTTATATCTTAAACCCAGTAACTGAACTGATAGTTTCAGCATTCAAACAAATTAATTCACTGACGAAAATGGATTTTCACATTCCTACTCTCTATTTCATGTTTAGAGAATTTCTACAGATTTAAAACCCAATTGTTTCTCTACTTTGTTTATAGAGATGTAAAATTATATTTCTAACTAACTCCAGAAACAGAGATTTTTATAGTTGTAGGTCTGAATCCTATATTTTTTTAAGTAAGTCTGTTAATTTTTTTGTCATTTTGTTCAGTTCATGAACTGATTTTGAAGTTCTTTTTATATTTGAAAGAGCGCACTTCTGGCATACTTCCGTGGCTACAGAGTCTTAATCTGATAATGGAATCTCTAAGAAAAAGAGGAAAATATTATTGTATGTACACAAATGACTTATTAAAATTGAAGTCTGTTTCTTAAGTTTTACTGCATTAAATGATTAAGGGCTAATATTAATAACCTATCTAGGGTAAGAGATTGTGCTATTTTAGATCAGTTGCGTGGTAACTACTGTTATTTTTCAATAATTGACAAAAATATCTTAGCAAAAAATCGGTAGAAGCCCTGTCTTTATCTGTAGATAGGTCATTAATATTGACCGTAGTTTGTGAGTAAAGTTATCAAATAGGTATATTAAATAAACTTACCTGCGTAACTTTTGATATCCTTACACCACTCGAGATGAGATGATATTGAGTCGCAAGATAGTCCAATCACTTTGACATTACGTTTCTTAAATTCAGGTAAGAGTTTGATGACTCGTGCTAATTCTGTGGTGCACACAGGTGTAAAATCAGAAGGATGGGAGAACAAAATGGCCCACCTGGAATAAAATATAATCCTAAGATTTTTAATAACCCCAAACAAACCTCAATAACTCCAGTGGTTTTATTTGAAATGTAGATATTATATATCTGCTTCTAAATCAATATTATTCATTTTGATAAAACTTACTGATAGTGAACGTCAATTTAAAGAAAGAAAAAATAATAAACCTTTTTTAGACTTAGAAGCATCCCAAATATAGGGTATGTTCGCCTGTTGGCGTCTACCCCCCAACTCGTGTCCATTTCGAGGACACTGTTAAAAAATCCTTAAAAATAAGCATACTAATAAACTAGGGAAATGTAGTCTTTTCTGCCTATAATACAATATATTAAAAACACGCACACACGAGCAAATGGAAAAAACATGGAAATGGACAATTGGAAAAAAGGGGCATCTACATTTGAATGCAAATGAAACTAAAATAGCACATGAAAGAGACATAGTCAGAACATATTCAAGAGTTTTAGTAGACGTAGTACCGCTGGAACAAATAAATGAGTTTATGACAGTAGTGCTTTTTGCAGGGATAGTTTGATTGACAGCAATCTTAACAATAAGATCAGGGCACGAGTAAGATTAAAAATAAGTATTTTGTTACAATAATGAGTTTGATGTTCCGTTGTTTGGTTCATATTGTAAGAATGGCAGATGAAAGATTGCCAGTACAGACATACATTGTGAAATTGGATGGACGTACTTAGTTACCCTGGGAGACCTAAGTTGACATTCCATGGGCAATTTAACTCAGGGCCAACTCTTGCTATCATAGTCTCCACAACCAGCTTCTTTGTATTAAAAAGTAATGAATGTGAAAGAAGGTCGTGACACTTGGTACTCGATATTCTCTGCCAACCCAGTAAGGGACTAGCGTGAACATATGTATTTTATAAAGAAAGACTTTAAACCCAACATTTCCATAAATTTTCTTAATAAAATCTCCCCTTAAACCCTTTACAAGTTGGTGAACGCAAACTAGTCCATGGGTGGACACGATCTGGATTTTGTGGACGCAAACTGGGGAAATTGCCTTATTTCAATCATTTTTATTTTTAAAAATAGTCACTAGACGTTTTGGCTTAAACTTAGCTTCATCCTAAAATAGACTATACTACGGCAGGGTTACAATATTAGTTAATTCAAAACTAGAACTAGAACATTTTTATATTTTATTTCAAACCTCCAAACTCCACTAAGTGGATGTGAATTGGCGAAACAACCCTATTTGCCAAATAAATCCAATATACTTTTACAATTTAGTGAAGATTGTTTAAATGTTTAAATAGCAATTAAGACAAACAGACCTACACTTATAGGCATAAATAAATTGAATTTTGTTTAAAAATAAATTGATGTTGCATTGCAGTATGTGATGTTGATGATATAGGTAGACAACTTGTACCCATTGTGTCATCTACAGATGAGATTTTTTAAAAATCAATTGTCCAAATATGTAATATTAAGGATTAACACTATGTATTAAAAAAAGTACGTGTACTTCTCTTACCTATGCAATAGAGTGTACCAACAGCATAAAAGCTCAGGTGTTTTTTTTTTAATAATAGCATAAACTAGTGAACATAAAAAGATAAACATTGCTGATGCAATATATAAAAGCGTTAGTAATAGTAGCTTTTACTTACACCAAAAAAATATATATATATTTAAGACTTACGAATTTCCTATCCAGTCATGAAAATCCAGCTCTCCTTCGGTAGTATCAGCAGTAAAATTGGGAAAGAGATCTCCTAAAAACAACATTTTAGGTTAAACAAGTTAATAACAAATTTAATTCGTTTTACACTGCTGGATTTCCACCAAATCGCAGCAACGTCATACAACACAATAAACAAAACACATGAACAATGATCAAGTTGAAGCTAAAATACGAAAGAAAATTTTACTTTCTTTCGTTTTTTAAAAATGTTTTCTCTTCTAAATGTAAATTCTGATTCTGTCATACACAGTTCCAGTGCTGCCAGTGGCAGATAGTCAAAAGTAACATGACAGTGACACCGACCACAAAGTAACATTTTGCCGAAAAAGTAACATTATTACGTTTTTTTACTGTGGAAACTGGCGAATTACATTGTTATGGCGATTTTTGTTATAAAATAAAACTTATATACGTTTCTTGACCCGTTTATTAAACGTAAAAAATAGTACAAGCCGCGCAACAACAGATTAGAATCGGTTGGCGGCTAATTTCACTTCAGTTTTATATTGTGTGTGTATTAGTTAGAAACGAATGATGATACTAAATTACGAGAAAGGTTCATGTTTTTACATAGTAATATGTTTTTGAACGGCTTGTAATGGGCAACTTTTCTACGAATAATCGACAAACGATGCTGAAAAAAAAATAGACAATCATTCGCATCACATCTCAGTATTACAACAACCTGCTTTGTCATCAATGAATACAAGAAATAAAAAAGTTTTCTTACACTTTAATGAAACTAAAAAAACCTTTTGTTGATCGAATAATCAACTAGCAGTTGCTGAAAAAAAAATCTTTACAATCAGTTATATTTGTTTCTAAGTAATATACCAACCAATTTAGAAATGTCGTTCAATACCAACCTGTTTTGCCATCAATGAAAACAAAAAACTTTAAAAAGGTTTCTTATTCTTCTTATTAGAACTTAGAAAAATCGTAATAATTGTTTGTTGATCGAATAATGTCACTTGGTCGCACGCGTAAACGGAATGAATAATAGAGAAATATACGGGAATTAATGAATAAGTCGATTTGACAGATATCATTGCGACTCCAAATCGCATATTGCAATCGCATCGGTCCTCCCGCTAATCCTTCCATATTGAATGTTCGTATCAAGTTGGTGTCAATTACGCCAACATGGGGAATAAATATAATATTCTCAATTGCATTCCGATTCACGATATTTTTTGTTTGCAAATCTAAAAAGTAACGCAAAAGTAACATTTTGTGTCATGCAACATGGAAATAACAGTGGAGGGTCGAAAGTAACGTAAAATGTTATAAAAGTAACGTTTCGGCAACGCTACACAGTTCACAGTTGACATTTATGCCAGCAGTGATACCACCTCGCAAGAAAATTCACTAAATTTAGCTCTAATACTCCATAGACTTTAAGATATAAGCTAAAAAAATACAATAATTCCATAATGAAGTACATAATATGAGCTAAATACAAATTGATGAAATCGTGAAAAACTTCAAAAGTAAACTCAACAGGCTGACCTAAAATTGTTAAAAATAAATTAACTCTTTATAATGTAACTAACGTGTATGCTGTCTTCATCATATTAATATGGAGTAGCCCACCGTACTCACGTGAAAGATCATATCAAAGATTTAGGGTGGACAATATTTATCCATATTCGTTCTTAGCCTTACGGCACGGTCTTTACATCGCTTTAGTATATATAAAAAAAAGTGTGTGTGTACTTATGTACACGCGTTAGATGTTATACTTCTTCGGCGTAATAAGATAAAAATCTTTTTAAAAACTAAAATGTTATCTATAGCTAACTTAATCATGTCGGTTTTTCGTGACGGTGTGCGTGCGCATCGTAAAATTTACCCTCATCATTTTTTCCTAATACGCCAAAAGAAGTATAACTTCAAAAAGTGAAATTTATCATTGTTACCTTTTCATGATTTTATTCCCCGTGTTGGTCCGGGCTCCTTTGCAGAATAGACTATCTGCTGTCCTGTGCCAGGTACCTCGTAAAAGGCGAGCATAAGCTTACCGTCGCTAACACCATGACATCTAACTAGGTGGTACAGTCTCACAGTGACTCGCCCGGATTGGTACCACCAGCTTACCTATTCCTTCCGCCGTAATGTTAGCACTTGCTGTTGACATGTTCCTGTTCGGAGGATAAGATAGCCGGTAAACTTACTTTTGCTCGAGTCCTAGCATCCCAGCCTAAGGTTGGTAACGCGCCAACACCACCTCTGGTGTCTTTTAGCGGCGTGAATTTGTTACCCACAATCAATCGGTCTGCTTATTTGCCTTCCAATCTCATGAAAGTAAGCAAAGTATGACATTTAAAGCTCATGCTTAGACCATTGTCAAAATATATTAAATTTTAAAAATAGTGTTAATAAGCTTAATAATGTTAGCAGAAAAGTATTAGGAGAGGAGACACAGGTGAAAGCTATTCTAGACTTTAACCTGTTTTGACCACGTTGTAACTTAATAATTACCGTCTGTACCGTGTTACATACAGCATCGCTAGATAGAGGTACTTCATTGCAGTTGCGTTTCTGATGAAGTTAATCTAATTATTTTTTCGATTTTTTATCAAGAATTAATCAACAGCAGTTAGTGTTATCTAAATCAAAATTGTGAGTTTATACAAAGCGCAAATAAACAGAAAAGAAGCGAAATATTGTCGCTACATCAACATTTTATATGTGTAAGTGTTAAGGTACCCCTAATATTATATTATTATTATCACAAATTTCGTAATTTTACCTCGTTTCAGTTAAATTTTCTTAATTATGGGAAACTTAGGATGTGGTTTAGATGATACATCTGGAAGCTTAGTTGTGAAAACTATAATTGAAGCAAATTCAAGATGGAATGTAAAATCTAAAACTCTACCAAAACCGAAAGACGACAGTGATAAGTATAGAGATTATAGCGATTAGAAAAGGTAATTTAATCATAGATTTAGTATGTACTAGATAAACAAAGTCAGTTCAAAAGCGAAACCAAAAAAAATATGCGTGAGTGTGAGTAAATTGTTTATGTATGAGTTAAACAAAGGGTTGTTAAAAAGGTCACGTACGTTATCGATATCGATAAATTAACAAACTGTAAGTAAATTAGCATCTTTTTTTACCCTCATCTGTTATGATATAAACAATATCAAATTTTATGTTGTATGACTATTAAGACATTATATCCGTGAAATATTGGCTTTATGTATCACTTGCGTAGTGACTAATAGATGGTAGATTTGTACGCGAAGCCTGTCTTTTAGGGTCACCATCTTTGTCTTTGTCGGCCGAAACAGCAATGTTATTCATTATCATGTTCCGGTTAGAGCGTAAGGTAGCCGTTAAAATGATATAAGTGGCATTATTGTCCCGCCAAACAGATAGGAAAGTACAACTTTTTATATGACTTGAGACCAGGACTTGAAATTCCGGTATTTTTAGGAACCGGTATTAATGACCTTGAAGTAATACCGATACCAAGGCGTTACCTGTATTGTTTGTACCGGTACCAGACTTAATACCGGTACTATTGATTTAAGGGTTCTGGTACCGATACTGTTTAAATAATACCGGTACTAGAAAACATATTACTTATTATTTTTTCTTCAATCGAAGATATCTCTGTTCATTAATGAGAATTAAAAATAACATCGATACCTAAAAAGAAAAATTGGCAACGTCGCACTTGTATTTAAAGGGTACCTTAATTTGATACCGGTTTTTATCGGTAATAATACCGGTACTTGTTAGATACCGGTATTGGGTCGGTACCGGTATACGAAGTACCGGTATTCACTTTCGAACCGCTATCAATGTATCGAAATGGTAGGAACCGGTATATACCGGTACAGAACCTGTACTTTTCATACCGGTTCCAAGCCTTGCTTGAGACAGCAATCAAGCATACGATTCTCCTTGTGGTTATGTACAACCGTAGATTATTGTCATTATACATCCTATAGGTGCATCGCTGTCCTGTGACTTGAATGTTCAGCGTAATGTGCAAGTCTAGCTTTCCAAGCTTTCCCACCGGAACTAATGTTTTTATAATCATATTTCAACTATTTAGTTACTTCGTCTACGTCTCGTCAGCATTATGGTTTTCAAATAAAAATAAATTAATAGGATCACGCAGTAAAAAGTTACGAGGTAACACACATAAAAAATACCTTCGATTTGAAATCCTCTTTTTTTTAATTCGGTTAAAAATGACCAAATGTGAGTGATCCAGGGAATAATTTATTAGTCATAAATAGAATATTGCAAAATTAATAGAATTCGTATGTAACGCACATAGGCACTGGACACAGCTCGCTAAATAAATGAACTCACAGACGCGTCCAAAGCACTGGATGCAAGTAACGAAAACACGTAAGTATATGCGTTGGTGGCAGTGAATGCGTTAATGATTAAACTTAATAATATCAAGTATACATAAAAAGATTACGTATAAGCGCATCTTAGTCTTAAGTAGAAATGTATTTTTCGAAGCACATGTTGGTTTAAACAATATTAAAATCTCTTGCTAAAGAGTATTTATACTCTTTAGTTGACATTCATCGATATTTAGGACGTCACCGCGTTGTCAAGCCCTAGCGTAAACAAACAATTGATTATTTTACATAATATCTTTGCTTATGCCGTTTAAGGGTACAAAATACTCTTATAAATAAAACAATGCAAATAAATATATGGTAAAAATCCTCTTCTGAGCAGATAAGTAGCAAATAAACTAACAAAACGCAGTTCTAAATATTCTTATGTCCAAGTTGTATTTACCTATGAAATGTGTATTTATTAGGATTGTAACGTTTTGTAACATCACAAGCGCTTACAGAACACGACATCGTAATTGCCTTTATATTTTATTCCAGTTAAATAGTAAGATTATGAAAACAATTCACAAAATTCACAGTGATGCACAATGACATGAACACTATGAGCTCTTACTCGCGTAAATATTGGCACATAGGTACCTGACTCTCTCTCTCTCTGTTCCTCTAAGGCAATTTGTACCTGATAAGGACTTCTCTCTCCCACGCTTTGTTGATCTTGTATATTCTAAATCTATGAATTTAATGGTGCCAAAGGTGTATCAACTAAAAACTCATATAGGTACCTACATGCTAAGTCTATGGAAGTATACAATTTTGGGCCAAATATGGGTGAGGTTGTAATTTTCATGCTGGAAACACTAAAATGAAGTTTATGACAGCTAAAAACTAAAATATTAATAAAGTTATCTGTGGACTGTGATTAAAATCAATGGCGTCATCGTCAATGACCCATCCCGCAACTAGCTGTTTATAATTTGTATTAAGTGTTTGGAGTATTTTTGTTGATTAATTTTAATCGCAAATACCTGAGGTAAGTATTTTTAATGCAAGTTCTTAGTGGGTAGTGTACAAGTTTTAGTTACGAAGGCAATGTCGGCATACCGCAACGACAAAATGGACGTCAGTGTTTTGTGACATGATTATGTAAAAAAATCAGATGATTTCTTCAGACAAGTCTTTAATTAAATCTACTGTGACGTTATTATTAACCTGTAATATATTTACATTATTGTCTACATTGTGTTACACATTTTTTAACAAGCATACGCGAGCGTTGTCAGCTATGCGTAATGGTTAAAATATTCATGGAGATCTGATAAAAAGGCATGGCGATGACTAGCCACTGAAGCACAACTACATACGCGTAGTAGTTGTTAGTGGACCACATATTTTCTTGTTATTGAAGCGTTTCTTTGGCGCATTACTATTTACATGACACTTTTTCAGGTCATTGGCCCCTTTTCTGTAACGTACCTACTTCACAAAGCTACACTATAAGAAGTGATTGATAATTCTTTAAATTGGATAACTTTTTGTTTTATATGATTTTCATATTCATATTTGTATATTAGATGTTATGATTCTAATAATAGTATCAGTGCTATTCAACTAAATATGTCAACAGTGTTTGATTTGGTGCTAACACTTTATTACAATTATTGTGATTTTTTTATTTAAAATGCTTTAAATATCACAATGTATAAATATTGCTTTAGCGATTTTTTTTATTTTATTTACTTGTAAGCGTCAAAATTATATTTCTATTGCAAAGTGAAATGAATTGTCTGTAGTCTATCCATATGTTATTGAATCTGTTTGGGCAATAACCATTGCTCATTAAGGTTAAATAATTGAATGTGTACAAAATACTATGTTAGGTAATAATTACAAGTCAGTTAATTAATAAGGAGAATATAATCATTTTATATTTTTTTATGGAATATGAAAGCAAGTACATTGATTTTGTTGGTAAGAGACAAATGCAGCCTACAGACACCAAGTTATTAGTATATATTTTAGACTTAGGCAAGTGTACTGAAGTACACAAACAAATTGTAGTAATTGTACACAAACAGTTGTAGGTAATAATATTGGCATGGTGATGCACAGTCCTCTATAACAGTGGTCTTTTTGATAAGCTATTTATCATATGCTCACCTCTTATGATCTACCGGATAGGAAGGATGGTCTGTTCTACTCAAAGACCTGAACCAACATAGAACAAAAATATACAACTTTATGTATTGGTCTAACCTACTGCTAGTATGTAGCTTAGACTTGCAATAATTGTCAAAGTCACATTATTAATATTGTTGACAATTTGTAAAAGTTTGAAGTGAAAAACTACCACATGATCTTAGTGGAGATATTTATTAGGTAATTGTTATGCTATTAACTAATAAACACATTTATCCCATTAACTACTCTCTTGTTAAAATTTGGTAAATAACTTAACCTTGCCTCAATATGAGATAACAGACTTTGTTTATTATATACTAGTGGCCCGCCCCGGCTTTGCACGGTTTTAAAATGTACATGTTAACGTTCCTCTTCAATCACTTTATCTATTAAAAAAACTGCACCAAAATCCGTTCCATAGTTTTAAAGATTCAAGCATACCAAGGGACATAGGGACAGAGGAAGTGACTTTGTTTTAAACTATGTAGTGATTAATTATTATGACTATGTAAAAATTTTATTAATTAATATATTTGTGTCACATTTCTATGATTTTTTTTCGGTAACTACTAGCTTTGGCGAAGTGTGTAATTTCTGCTAAACCAATTTCAATTAACCATTCATGTTAATTTTAAATAATGTAATTTTCTAATTGTAAAAAAATATTCAGTTACAAAATATCAAATCTTTCCTTTTAATATTAGAATATCTCCTATAAAAAGTATAAGAATCTTATTCACATATTTATGAGGTGTTACATATGTATATTAATATGTTTAATTAATATTAATAATATTAATGTTTTAAAAAACATTTTACTCTCAACTTGTTTAAATTGCATTATTTAAATTGCATATTTATTAACATAAAAAAGTATTTTAGAATTAGACTTTTCCCTCCTTAAGTAAAACTAAAATTTGATACCATTATTACTGGTGTGTATAAAAGTACATAATATTGGATTGAGGGTCAATTTTTCAACCATATAAAATTTCCAACGACTATTACACAACCATTACAATACTGACTGAATTAATTGTCTTGGTGTAAGAGTGGGTGTGCTTATGTATGTTTCTAGATAATAGAAAAAATTTAAGTAGTAATAATAGCTACCAAATTAAAACAAAATACTGAAAATATGTGTTGAATTAAATATGCAAATGAAATCAACTAAAACCATTGAAAAATTGGCCTAAAAATATATCTTTTTGAAACGTAAATGATGCAATTACATCTAAATTAAATGTTAATGCGAAATTGTAAAATTTTGATGTAAAATATAATCCACACTTACAAGCACATTAAGTAATATCTATGTATTTAAAAGAGTTGTGCTAATATTTGTAACTCAAGATTGGAAGAACCGATTTGGCTAAAAATTTATAGGGACAACCAGGAGACCAATATTGGATACTTTTTATCCTGTTCCACTGTGAGGAAACTAGGA
>NJDC01000469.1:389701-407648 GCA_002245475.1 Calephelis virginiensis
AAGTAGTAATAATAGCTACCAAATTAAAACAAAATACTGAAAATATGTGTTGAATTAAATATGCAAATGAAATTAACTAAAATCATTGAAAAATTGGCCTAAAAATATATCTTTTTGATAATGTAAATGATGCAATTACATCTAAATTAAATGTTAATGCGAAATTGTAAAATTTTGATGTAAAATTTAATCCACACTTACAAGCACATTAAGTAATATCTATGTATTTAAAAGAGTTGAGCTAATATTTGTAACTCAAGATTGGCTGAACCGATTTGGCTAAAAATTGATAGGGAGAACCAGGAGACTAATATTGGATACTTTTTATCCTGTTCCACTGTGAGGAAACTAGAAAAAACAACATTTTATATTTTTCCCAAATTAACTGAACAGGTGGAATGAAGTATTAGGAATGAACAAAGAACAAAATATTAGGCACTATGTAATATTTATTATGAGACAAAAATTTATCTATTTATGGCTTAAATTACGCAGTGAAATAGAATTTATTTTTCAGTACTTTTACTTACCTCTTTAACTGCCCCAATATGTCCCTGTCTGCTTGTGCTTGCTTTGTTTCTTTATTTAAATAAAGATGATCTTAATGTTGTAAAAGATTTTCTATTCCACTACAATTTTTAAAAAGAAATGATTTAATTTTTTTGTAATGTATTAACTAATTAATATATATTTTTTACTGACCAAATACTATTACATGCTAAAAAAAATATCTTGTTGCCTATGGCATTTCCTATGTGCAATTTATTACCTAATAACAAATACCTATGTTTTGCCAAAAAATACAAGTTGATCAAGCCGCTTTCTTGTTTTAACGAAACGAATGAATATTATCTGGTTTTTATATGGTTGACCTCCTCGTTGGTCGAGTGGCTAGAGTACTCGCCTAACTGCATCGACGAACCGCGAGGCTTGGGTTCCATTCCCGACGGGGGCATGCATTTGTGTGATAAACAATTAGATGTCTGCATTTCCGGGTTTGGGTGGTTATTAAATTTATACTGGTATCTATTTAAGTATTTCTATGTATTAGAATCGTTGACTAACACCCATAACACAAGCATATAATTTGCTTACTATGGGGTTAGATTCAACTTGTGTTACTTGTCCAGGGATACTTATTTATTTATTTTTGATAATATATGATAATGGTAAAGAATATAAGATAGAATGGAGCAATGATATAATATTTTATGATTGTAATCTTCAGAATATATTATTTTAATACAATTTTCATACTTTAATTGTTTGTACTTATTATTTAATATATTTAATAACAGTGTCTGTTCCATGTTGAGCATATGTTTACAGAAATATTTAAGAGAAAAAATCAAATTTGTTATATATATTTGAAAGTTACAAGATTGATATACGAGGGGCCTTCAATAATTACTTAGCCTCATCGCCCCATGGCGTTGTTGTTACGAAAGAGTTTTACTATCGTGCAGTAAATACTTTTTGAAGTCGATCAAGTAGTTTTCAGTCTTTTTCCTTCATTTGTTTTGTTTCGACAGCCTTTGGAAGCGAGCGTGTCGGTCGGTTTTGCAAAAATGGAAAAAGAACAATATCGTTCGGTAATTAGATTCTTGTTTTTGGAAGGGAAAACGCGCAGCGAAATCAAAGAGCGCTTGGATGCTATGTACGGTGACTCTTCTCCTTCGATGGCGACCGTCAAAAATTGGTTCAACGAGTTTGCTCGTGGCCGCATGTCGGTTTTTGATGAGCTACGCCTAGGTGCACCGAAAACGGCTCCTACAGAAGAAAACGTAAAAAAATCCACGATCTCGTGTTTGCAGACCGGCGACTGAAGATTCACGAGATAGCTAAGACTGTAGGCATCGCAGATGGGACAGTGCATCATATTCTGCACGAAGAATTGGGTATGAAAAAGTTGGGTATGAAAAAAATGGGTGCCGCGTTTGCTCACACCAGACAACAACACCGGCTCACACCTCCGCCGTTGTCATGGCTAAATTGATCGAATTGCGCTACGAATTGCTGCCCCATCCACCGTATTTTCCACACTTGGCTCCATGCGACTTTTTCTTGTTCCCAAATTTGAAAAAGTCACTCGCCGGCAAAAGATTTGGGTCGAATGATGAGGTCATCGCCGCCACAGAGGCCTATTTTGAAGACCTCGGGAAATCGTATTTTTTGACGGGTTAAAAAAGTTGGAGCATCGCTGGTCCAAGTGTATTGAATTGAAAGGAGACTATGTTGAAAAATAAATCTTTACATTCTCAAAATTTTCTTTATTTTTTCTTAGGCTAAAAATTTATTGAATGGCCCTCGTATGTACTTTATCTTCTGCACTTTATAAACTGCAATAATAGGAGATATGTGTTAATAATAATTAATGTATTATGATCTTCACAGGTTCTGGGGTGATATGAGACAAAAATTGATGCACAGAAGAGAGTCAATAAATTACTGATATACTTCTCGAGAAATTAAGGTGTCTTAAAAACTGAATAAAAATGCAGACCATAAAATGTGTTGTGGTAGGGGATGGTGCGGTTGGTAAGACCTGTTTGCTGATCAGCTACACCACCAACAAATTTCCATCTGAATATGTTCCTACTGTATTCGATAATTATGCAGTCACTGTTATGATTGGAGGGGAGCCCTATACATTAGGGCTATTTGATACAGCTGGTAAGTTTGTATTCATTGATATTATAAATATAAATTTCAGCATGTCAACTTTACTTGTGACAGGAACAATAAAAAAATGGCCATTATAAATCCAACAATAATTTTTATCTATACTTAATATTAAAAAGAGGAAATGTTTGATTTTTTGTTTGTTTGAAGCGATTAGGCCCCAAAACTACTGGACTGATTTCAAAAATTCTTTCACCTTTAGAGTAATACACTATTCCTGAGTGACATAGGCTATATTTTATTACGAAAATTATAGGGTTCCGTAAGATATTTGGATTTTTCGGACACAAGGTGTAAAAAATCAACCTGAAAAGTTACTTATTTTGTGTATGCTGCCTAAACTATAAAGGATAGAACGATCAAATATTCTAACTAATTGTAGGTCTTACAAATGTCTATAAAAAGTCCATGGCACACTATACTTACCTATTTTGAGTGAGGCACAACGATTTTTTTATCTAAAAAAAAACTTGAATTTTTGGACTACAATTAAACATGTTAATTTTACTCATGCCATTTATCATTATCAAAATAAATTAGTTTATCACTAAGTACACACCAAGTACTACATAAACTGTTATTTTAATTTTGTATGTGTATAAAATTTAGTCTCAGAATGACGTTTGGTCTCAAAATTAAAATATTACAATTTCTGCTGCATGACCCGTTGCAAAGTGGACGTAATGAAGGCGGTATCTACATTATAGTGTTAAAGATGAAAGATTTGATTATTTATGTGTGGAGTTTGGAGCTTATGGCTCCCAAACTACTGGACCGATTTGAAAAAATATATTACCATTAGAAAATTATCTGACATTATCGCTGATCAACATAGGCTACCATATTTCTATGAAAAATTATAAATTTATCCACACCTGTGAAGCCAGGACGGGCTGCTAGTACCATAATAATATAATTATTTCATACAGAGATGAACATAAATGGCAAGAAATCAGAGACTTAATTCAATAATGTAGCCATTTTAAGTTATTATTATACCTATTTTTATCCTTGCAAGTTTTTGATAATTTCCTAAATTTTACAATGACTAGTAAAGTTGTTTTGATGAACTAAAACAGTGAAGTTGCTATACTTCTTACCGTCAGTGCTTGGTGGAATTCCATTCTTGAAACAATTTATTCATAAACACTTGTACATTCCTCAATATATTTTTATTTTTAAAGTTTGAGAGTTGTTATATAGCCCTGATGTTGCTTGTATAGCGAAACCGGTTGGCTAAACTTGAAAAATAAAAATATTAAAATATATTGTGGAATATACAAGCGTTTATGAATAAATTGTTTTAAAACAGTGAAGATGAAGGTGTATTTGAAAATTATACTTAAGGTCCTATAGAAATAAGTTAAAAATAAGTATAAACTAGTCTTTCTCGAGTTTATTGGAAACTAGCAGTTTGTCCCAGTTTTGCACTGGAGGACAAACTGGAGTTATTATAGATGTAAATCTTCTTCATAAATCACTCGATCAATAAAAAATTGCATCAAAATTTGTTTTGTAGTTTAAAAGATCTAAGCATACATAGGGATAGACAGTAGAAAGCAAATTTATTCTATACTAGGTTCCGCCCTCGACTCCGTCCGCGTGGATGTCGGTCTTCGCGTGATAAAACTGAAAAATTAAGTTTTTTTTTTCTACGTATTTTTCCAGGATAAAAAGTATCCCATTTTATGCCCAGGATAATAATGTATAATTATACCAAGTTTCACCGAAATCAAACCATTAGTTTTCATGTGATGCCTGAGCATACAGACAGACAGACAAAATTTTTTTTAATCATATATCTGGGTTTGGTATTAATCCAGTAAAACCCCCTGCTATTTATTTTTTTAATATTTTCAATGTACAGAATTGGCCTTTCTACAGATTTATTATATGTATAGACTATGTAGTGATATTTATATAGAACAATGAATATGTATTTACATTATACAATAGTTACCATTCATTGCATTTACCAAATCCTGTTTAAATAATGATAATTATTGCTATTGCTCATGTTGTGTATGGAAACAAAGTAATTAATATTTCTATGTAGTGAAACACACTAATGCTTCTTGTTTTATTTATCAGGACAGGAAGATTATGATAGGCTCAGACCGCTCAGTTATCCACAAACGGATGTTTTCCTTGTGTGCTTCAGTGTAGTGAGTCCCAGTTCCTTTGAAAATGTCAAAGAAAAGGTATAAACATTTTGTATTTATATCAACATTCATTATGAACTAGCTTTTGCCTGCGGCTATGTTTGTGCTAAGATAATTTAAAGGTATCCTTTGTTACTTTTGATAATTACAAGAATATGTGTACAAAGTTTCATAGTGATTGTTTGAGTAGTTTTCACCTAAAAGTGTAATTTATTAGAGATACCATGAACATTTATTTTTTATAGTATTTGTTAACAAATGAGCATTGATTTCCTGATACAATGATGTGTAACTATGTGTTATACTACTGATGGTGTGTGTTTGGTGTGTGCCAACTAGAGAATGAATGAGAATGTTTTTTTTTTAAAGGCTAATATGTTGCTGATCTCTCCGTTTTTACAACTTCACTGGACTATAAAACTCTTGTGTAAGTTTATGAGTAACCCAAACTAGAAAATGACAAAGATAAACACTGAAGTGAGTGTGGCATTAATGCATTAGGATATTTATATAAATTTCTCAGTTACATGATATTAATTAGTAATGTTAATAATACAAGACACTGAATAGAAGACTGATGCCTAAAAAGGCTTCATAGAAAATCTTAGGGACAGGAATCATGTTCACATACATAAGAATTATATCAGTATTAACTCCATATCTCTTACTGTCAATGCAGTCAAGCTCACTTGTTTCATGATTGTTTTTTTTTACTTCCAAATCAAAGTACCAAGCTATTACAGTTTAGTAACTACATGTCTATTTATTTTTATTAACATATATGTATGTACTTAAGTAAATAAAAAAAGGATCTCAACCTGTTGGTCTATTTTTTGAATATTTTCGTTAAATAACAAAGAAAGTATAGTCCCCATCACTTACAATAATAAATAACAAAACCTGGGAAAATTGCAAGGAAATTAGCAAATGTCTTTAACAATCTGTTGTTAGATACCCGTTAATGTGGGGTAGTACGAAGTTACCTGGTAGGAGAAGTAATAAAAATGATCATTTCTTTAACAACCTGTAATAGTGTTTTTATTTATTCAAGCATTTTTACAAAATTTGAAAAATATTGGTGCAGCCATTTAGGAGCTAGGTGGCAGACTCACATGCGGATATTATATATATATTTTTTAAGATTTGGTGCACTTACTTTCAGTGGGTGCCAGAGATTACTCATCATCAGCAAAAGACACCTTTCCTTTTGGTAGGCACACAGATAGACCTTCGGGATGATTCTGCTACAATGGAGAAGTTGGCAAAGATAAAACAGAAACCCGTGTCACTGGAACAGGGAGAGAAACTGGCCAAGGAACTGAAAGCGGTCAAATACGTAGAGTGCTCTGCTCTCACTCAGGTAACTTCAATTTCTAAAACTCACAAAATCCTATCAAATTATTTCGTACAGTACAAGTAGGCAATCAAGCAGATGGGGGATTGGATTATAGACAATATAAGTTGCATAAAAAGATAAAAATGGTATATGGTCACCATCCTAATGCCGTGATTGCAAGTCTCTTGTAAAGTTGGTCCATGTTGATCCGGGCTTCTTTGCAGAATGAACCATCTGCCTTTCTGCCAGGCTGCTAAAAGGTGAACATAGGCTTACCATCACTAACACCATAACATCTGACTAGGTGGTACAATTTAGCAGTCACTCGCCCAGATTGTTAACATTGCCATAACCTCAGTGCTGTTGACGTATTCTGTTTCGGAGGTTAAGGTAGCCGGTAAACTTACTTTCCAGGTACAGGTTGCTAATGCAACATGACCATCTGTGGTGTCTCAAAGAATTTCTTACAATCAAGGAATTTATCTGCTTGTTTACCTTCCAATATCATAGAAAAAAGTAGTTTACCAGCTACCTGGACACTGTTTAAAATGGAAATGAAATTAAAATTATTTATTTGCGGATATTTTATAACAATATCAATTGTTTATTACAATAACGGAGCAACACAATAACAAACTTGATCAACATTCTTGCATCAGAAAAATTAAGCCACCACTACAATTTGGACAAGTTGAAGAATTCCACTGTCTAGCCTGATTGCAGTGGTTTCATTGATAGATTTAAATGTCTAAATTATAGCAAGGGTCCATACCTCATTGTCCTTGAAAGCATGTTCAGCTCTGTAAGTCTCGACGGGCAGCTAGAAGTACAATCAGGTCTATCAGGGATAGTCTAAGTTACTTAGGCCTACAATGCGTTAAATGGTAAACCTATCGCCAAGCAGGCACTTAACCAAGCCCGAGCAACTTTTATTTTGATTAGAAAATTAAAAACCTATTTCGAGTTGGCCGACTAGGGTATCAAACGTGGAACCTTAAGTAATCAACATAAACACCAGGCTTCTAGAGGCAACAATCTTGTGTAATGACATATATTGGGATAAACATCCTCCTTTATATGAAAAGGGTAATGAATGTGGAGTAAGCAAAAAGAATTGTGATGTTTGGCACTTAATACTGTGCCTATCCTGTAGGGGAATTGGCGTGAAGATATGAGGATGTTTCTGTATGTGTAGTTAGTACTTTTTGTGTTTAAATATTTTGTTTGTTTTGTGTTTGCAGAAAGGGTTAAAGAATGTTTTCGACGAGGCAATCTTAGCAGCCTTGGAGCCTCCAGAGCCAGTAAAGAAGAGGAAATGCATCCTGCTGTAATATGGGAGTCAGCAAAAGCTTCTCTACCAACTGACACTGTAATATTCGACATTTTTACCACTAAAATTTTTTACAAAATATCATACTTTTTAAAATGGCACTTGTACTTTTACACAGTGCACTTTATTTAACATTTTGTATTATACATACATAAGCTATCACTTTTTGCCGTATTATCAGAAATTTGCAACTAATAATATATCTATTTCAGTTATTTAATTTCAAATAATGTATTTTAAAATGAAGAAAATATACATTTAGTTGCAAAGCTCTGAAGGTGCTGCAAAGTGTAGCCAATTAGATTAAATGTAAAAATAAATATTAAATAAAATATAAGGCGGAAAAGTATAAGTGCTATATAAAGTGTGTAATTTAGTTCCACCAAGTGCCGACGATGATGAATTCCGTAAATATCAAATGAGATGATTTTTTTATATAAAGATATCAACAGAAAATATATATTTAACATTAAAAATGGCACCCAATTATAGCTCAAGTTTCAGTGAAATCACGTCTTTAGTCGGGGTCTATTTCATTAATTTTGTGGTCGGTTGTGTTCTCGATAGTCAATCTTATCACCTTATGACAATAGGTGACATATTATATGACAACTCGACAGCACAATCGAAATGAAATCATAAAATGGACTACCAACTAATAATTTGTTTAATGAATATTGCCTTGATCATAAATAGTACACAACGAATAAAGCTCAAGATTTTTATCATGAGCATAAGTGTCTTTAGATGTGTTAATTTTGTCACATAAAACTGCGTTACGACGTCGCATAGAAAAAGCGATGACCCACCGCAATGCACGTTGCAAAGTGAAGAAAATATCACTTTGTGATAAGTCATGACAAAAATTCACCGGTATAGTTTGTTCACTAGAACAAAACGACGTCATCATTAATCTGCGATTTGATTGGTCGAGAGAGATTCTTTATGTTGAAGTTGAATTTCAATCGCTATTAGTATTGAATTTCAGTTTTTCTTATGATGTTTAAGACTTAAAATCCTAAATTCAAATATAATCGTACCTATGCTTAAATAAATAACTTTTAACAGCATCTGGTGGCTGAATTGTATGTGTTTGTTTTGAGGTTCTACTGAGTTGGTCGTATTAGAAATTAAGCTACTCAGGTGATTGTCACTGTTTTCTTATACTAAAGGAACTATTGTTAAATTTTCAAATGAACCATGGACTTGCAAAGGTAAATTAACGTTGCGACATCGCAACGCAATTTTGTGACCGCACCACGAGTGCCATTTTGCGTGTCTGTTTCTTTTTATGACATTGTTGCTAGAAATAGTGAATATTACAGTTATATCGTTACAGACGGTGGTGACACTTTTGTACACAGTACAAGAGTGATATTGATGGGGGCTATTCTGTCTGTACTAATAAGGATCCTATTTCGGCCTTTAAGATTTCCATTGAAAAATCGATTTTATACCGCATGTCGTTTTTTGTCGTTATTAAAAGGCTGGCCGCATTACTTCGATAGGCATTATGCATTTTATGCAAATTTTGCTCGGGTTTTTTCTACTAATAAACTTATATTCATAAAAGACGTTGAACATATTGAATTGTTGACATTTCTAATATTAAAGTTATACATTCAACGCGAGCATATTTTTTTATATGCAGTAAGATTAAAAGGATTTCGTTTGTTATCACTTCGACGTATACGATAGTGGCGTCACAGACTACAAAATCAGTCCGTAAAATTTAATTGTTGCAAGTGATTATTATATCGCTATATCATGCTTATAGTTACTGCCTCTTCTTTTAGAATAAGAAATATATTGTCATGTATACAATATAAGTATGTATACCTACCAGATCGGTAGTAGCGTTTTATTGAGTAGAGGTGGCAACTATAAGAATCTAAATGATTGTAGCCCCTTAAAGGTTGATTTCATACGCAAGCTTCTCTGACGCCGCGTTAGCGACAGATGAATGTATTACGTAAACATACAAAACATATATATTTGAGCACATTTTCGGCCGAGTCGTTGGACTGAAATTTGTGAATCTTTTTTCGATTTCCGTCGAGAACCACCATGTGTGTGAAAAATATTGATTTCTGTAGCTTTTTTTAGTTTATTCCGGTATTTGGCATTTATGTGAATTAACATCTTCGACTAATACCCATAAGATAATTATTTGCTCATTTTGAGCTTAGACCAATATATGCTATTTGCCCGGAGATATTATTATATGCATAGGCTCAATACCCATACAATTTGTATTATTAAATAAAAGGTAGGTAATCTGGACAAATAGTTAAATCCACATAAAATTATTTAATTTGCAATTCCATATCATTTTTGGCGTGAAAATGCAACTTAAAGTAACTACGAATTTAATATGAATTCCACAAAAAAACCTTATTCAATTAATTAAATAATTAAACATTATTCGTCCAATAACAGTATGAACAAGTTACATTTAATGTGTCGTCCTGACGTAGCGTCATTTATGCTAGCTACGCTTGCTTTAAACGCATTCTTTCATTCTTTATAGATTATCTCTTTCACTTTTTTTATATCTAACACGATTATAAAAGATATAGGGCTTAAGCAGATTTTACACATTCACTGCCAAATTAGTTCAATATCAAAGTTGCCTTAGCATATATTTGCCCGCCAATGTATTGGGCATAATTGTGGAATATGAAGGAATTAGGGTTGTTTAGATGAGAATAAATGAACGAATTTATTCATTCATTGAGAAATACTATTATTCAGCGCTTTAGCGGTTTACATAATAACAGAAATGTAAATTGTAAATATTTGCGAATTTCTCTTTAGTATATCTAGCCATAAACAGTAAAATTGTCAAACGCCCCGTGTGCGGTCAGCCTAAGTCATTTGTACCTACTACTAGCATTATACAAAGCCATTTTGATACATCCTAAGCCTAATTGTAGGGCACGTATTAACCACATTAACGAAAATGGTTATATGCTTTTAATTATGAACTGTATTTATATGTGTTTAACCTTATTTATTATTTTATTGTGTTTGTTTTGTATTTTTCTATTGGATAGAGATAACTTGTAAGTGGCGGAATCTTTAAGTGATTGTAATTTTTATCTGCTCCGGATGTTCTTGTATTTATATCAAATAATTTAAAGTTTAGATTTAATTTTTCCAAGCGATAGTCTAAGTACCTATTACGATTTTATAATAGTATACTGTTTTGGTTTTTAGATAGGTTTACAATTGTTTTATTTATAATATATTTACTACAAGTAACAAACTATTACGAAATATATATAACGGAACAAACATATTGTAATACCTTGTGTAATTTAACAAATAAAATGTATTTAGAAAATCATTACACAACTACACTGAAAAATATCACGAAGTGTAGGAAAGAAAGTGTGAAATGGCTGTAAGGTCCAAATGATACATTTTGTTTTGAATGAGTGCTGGTACTCAGAAATAATTTGACATGTTTATATTTTGTTTGTATTTCTATAATGCTATCGTTTTTCTACTCAAATTAAACACAAATTGACAAGGGGAAAGCTTTTTGTGGTAGGGTATCAAATATAAATTTAAACAGACGTTTAATATTGAAATGGGCAAATAAATGTTGTGTGCTGAAATGCAGATGATTTTTTGTTATTGTATAGCAATGATGTTATTGGTGTTTTGCCAAAATGTTATTTGTGCCCCAAATATAAAATAATAACTTTGTCAGATACCTTTTTGCATTTATTAACTTTTGTATCTCTCAATTATTTTATGTGATGTCAGTAGAAACTAATGCTGCGCAAACTATATCTTTAAAAAAAAGTTAAAAATAAATATGAACGTTAATTTTTTGACGTACCTGGTTGAGTGAGACTACACACAGATAGTGATTAGGGATTTAATTATACCCTCAAAGATTACAATTAAATATAAATGGAATGAATGATATTCTATTGGTGTGTTGCAGGGCTCTCTCAAGTTTATTACATAATTAATATAAAATCATACTATCTAGTGATCATTGTAAAGTTCTGTTGAAGATATTATATTATTTGTAATGGGATTTTGTTGAAAGAATAAACTAAAAGAAGACCAATGTTTTTTTTAGGAAGTTTGAACACGTGGTTATAGAAATGTTTAATTTTGCCACTTGTGAACTCTACTCATTTTATTTTGCATATGTATTTATATTTATAATTTTATAAACCTGTGTAAAATTCTAAGATTGTTTTCAATTTAATTTTCAAAGTTGTATATAGATTTCATATAATATTATTCATTAATATATAAAACCTTGCATAAATAATATCATTAATTTTTGACATTGCTCTTTTTCAATTAATCTTATTTGCTTTCAAAATTTTGGTAAGAGCCTGTATCAGGAGTTACGATAATATTTATGGTCTTTGTATGCGTTTGTGACCTGGAATTTAGTTCTCTCAGTTACCAGTAGAGGCGCTGTTTTAAGTTTTCGTACAAATAATTGGACGCTGATGAATGTCATCGGCGTAAACTCATGAAATGGATTCAGAAGTCGTCTTCATTATTTTGTTATATCAAATTTAAATAATAAGAAAAAGGTCAGTTCAGTTTAAAGTGTTGTGTGTTTCGTCCTGGTTTCTGCATATCAAAGAAGGATTTACATTAATGAGATGGGGGGAGGACCTTTGAAAAATGGCTATTATTGTTGCGAAAGCAAAAACGATAACAAAACCTAAAAGGTATCCTTTTCGCCACAAAAAATGTACACGTTGAAAACATGTTTTTAGTAACATTTTCTAAAAAATGGATTTCCAACCAACGACATGCTGCCATTTGTAGCATGTTTTTGGTTGGGTGTCAGTTTTAGAGGGTGTTGAGTTTAATTAGAGAGAGAATAAACAGCCGTTTAATTTTTTTGTGGCTTGACGGTATGTGTCAAAAAGAGCAAAATGCGATTTGACCAAGTTGGTTTTTTTTTAAGGAATAAGAAAGGGTCTTCAAGTAATTAATGCGCAGAAAGACTAGGTAAATTATAAGGAAAATAGGAAAAAAAAATACTATAATATTTCCCGTACAAACTGTTATTAGTTGTCAATGTACGAAGTTCGCCGAGTAGATTAGTACATATTTAAACCTCATAGAGACAGTTTATAAATTTTTATTCACATTATTAAATTAGCATCGCAGTGAAAAACGCTGGTATGTTACTAATTTAAATAGTCTGTATTGCATTTATTGACTTGTACATCACATAATGACAATTGCTTTAAGAGTTCCGCCCCTTTACCTATGTACCGTTGAAAGTTGCTTATTCGACGATTTTAAGACGAGATAAAATTATACAGGGTGATCCACATGATATGACGAACATGTCGTTTTGGGGAGTAGTACTTGCTCAATTTATACTATACTCTGTATTGAGTCAAAACTTTATAATTTTACAACAGTCAATAGCGATTGAGGCAGGTCTCAACACTTCTTATGCTGACTTAATGTACGAATATAAGATACAAGGGCTTTGAGGTATCATAAAAAATAAGAAAAATGTTCAAACATTCGCTACTTAGGTCAGATTAAGGATTGAAGTGCTAAATGCATTCAGTAATTATAAATAACGCTACGATATATATTTTGTGATCACCCCGTATATAATATAATTTTAAGTTCGGTTAATCATACAGAGTATATGGCGTGAATATTTTAAGAGTTTAATCATAGTGTTGCGATTAGCATTTTGACTGAGTTCCAAGTGTCCATTCCATTGGTGTCTGCGTTTTTATATCTGGTGTCCTTTTAGTCTCTATGCTGTTCTCTGAGGTTGGTTTTACAGTGATACGAGGCGTATTTAGAGTGGGACCCGTAAATTAATATCTTGAACATCGTTTCGTAACGACTCCGATAACTTACGGATTGTATTAAATGGATACGTCAAGTATACGTCCGTCCGTACGTAAAGCCAACCTAACGCCATCAAAAAGACAACAGTATTGTCAAATAGTCATTATCTCTTTTGACTTGCGTAAATTGTCCAGGGATAAAATCACAAAATTAAATCGTTAGCAATCTTTATAGAATGCAATTTTACAACTTTAAATATTCAATTTAGAATCAGAACTCAGCCTACAATAGCATTAAATATATTTTATAAAAGCTTTAAATAAAACTAGTGAACATATTTACTAATTTTACAGTTTGCATTTATAACTTCAAAACAAAGGTTGTATTTCACGAAAAACTTCTGGCCCAAAAGTGAAATTCGAGATTGGCGCAGCTGTTTGAATTGTTACAGTTAAATATTCTTTAGTAAAATCCAATCAGTACTACTGTAAATTAACCACAATGCACATTTTTAATGTATTCGAGATTGGTGTAGCTGTTTGTATCATGTAACAGTTATATAATGTTTCTTTAGTAAAATCTAATCACAGTCCTGCGCAACTATAAATTAATCACAATACACATTTATTAAAATATTTAAAGTTACCAGGAAAATTGAAATATTGTTCTAATAAAAATTAATAAAAAGCACTACATAGGAGCAGTCCAACTTCCAGAGTGCTGTTATTTTATTTTCATTTCTTTCTTAAACTTCACATGTAGATTGAATGTTTTTGAGGTGCATTGAATCATCTTAGTCAATGACAGTGTTTAGACGTACTTAAGTCAAAAGAAATGGGACTTCAATTGAACGCAACTGGTGTTGTCTTTTCTGGTGTCAATCTTCGACCAAAGAAAATACTGGACGAAGAAACTCTCTTCAACATAATAATATGTAAAAACATTTTGTTTTGCATTCTTTGAAAAACCGTGTTAGATATATAAATAATATTAATGAAAATTTCTATAAATTAAAACAAAAAGGGAATATTCTAAAATATGTACCACCCTCTAATGACAAAAATAGAACATTTTAAAATATGTGCTCTCTTAATCCTGTTCAGTTGTTTGGTCGAAGGTGTCAGGAAAAAAAAGAACGTTTTTGGCCGCCGTCGGGACAGACCACGCACATGCTGCTAGAGCTAAGGGACATATCAATACTGTACGTTGTATGGGTTTCCTCCTAGTCATATGGGTGCAGCGAGCAGGCGTCCGCTGACGTGTTATACAGAGTCAGCAAAGCGACCGCACGATTGCACACAACAGCGTTGCACACTCTAGTTTTCAATATATAATAGACATGTGAGCTGCTGCCTGTTCCATGAAACATGCTTATTGAGCGAAAGCTATTATTAACGCTACAAGCATGCTGGCAAATATGTTTGCAAAGTTGTTATAAGTTTGTTGTGTCCTCACTAGTGTCTTATGTCTGTCTGGTCTTCCAGCCAAGTATTTTCATTGATGCAATTCCAAGAAAACGCTTATACTCTGTATTTTAAAGCAGAAATGAATATATGTACAATCTATAAGTAAACATAATACAAGTAAACATCAAAAGGTATTTTGCCTGTCACTGTTAGGAAGTTATTGATGTAAGGTGCTAATGATGACACGGTTTGTAAGAGATATATACAGATGATATTATTTTTTTTAAAAGAACGTGGCCTTATAATTTGAAAACGTGTTTGTTGTCATGCTACATTGCATGTATGAGACTATCATAAATTTGATATAATCTCTCTTGCAATTGCTGCCAATATTTGCAATCTTGGCTGTAAATATTTGCTGTATCCCTTGCAAATATTCGCAGTCTCTGTTGCAAATTTTGAAATTTTCACAGTCTCGCTTGCAATGTTGCAAATGTTTGCAGTCTAGGTAGCAAATATTTGCAGTCTTGCTTGCAAATTTTTGCAAATTCATAGTGTTTTCTTGCGAGTGTTTACTTCCATACCACGTATTACTATATGCGTAATAATTTCGATAAAACGCCGAATGCAATTTAATTATTGAACTAAAAAATTGTTTTTGTAAATATAAAATATCGCGATATGATTTGAGATATAATTATGTATGTACTAAATTAAAAGTATTAATATGTTTTGGCATTATTTCGTAGACCGTATATGCGTGATTTGAGTATTTTATTCGATTTTTATTAATGGATTATAATATTTTCTTTGTGTCACTAAGTATGTAGTTCTAGGTGTATATTATTAAAATAATAAATATAAGAATTTTATCATTTTGTCTTATTTAAAAAAATACTCCTTAGCCGTTATTGATCAGAGAAGTAATATTTTGAGGAAATAGGAGAAAGGAAAAAGGAGAAGAGGAGGAAATCTACTGTCAGCTGAACAATAACAGATAAAACTTACGATATGATTTTCACTCCACTCCGTACGGGTAACGGTCCTCATTAATGTGATTTTATAATGAATGTAGAGGAAACTCGTGACGCTTGGCACTCTATACTCTGCTTGCCCCGTTACAGACTAGGTGCTAAAATAATCGGTGGAATGTTAAATTTCGCTTGCTATATGCACTTGTCCAATGTGTGCACTTTTCACACTGCTTTCTTGAGTCGAATCAATAATGATGGTCATGGATCTTACGAATTGACTTAAGCATAGGTCAGAGTTTTCTTGATTTCTGAATTTAAGGATCAAAAATGTTATACATATTTAGTGTTCACACGCCTAATAAGTATGCCATAAGCTGTAAGCCTGAATAAAGTACCTAATGTGACTTCGTAAACGTGATTATTGTACTTCGATTTTTCAAAGGATTAAGAATGAAGCGGATGACTCAAAAGGTGTCATGAGGTAACATTATTTCCAACTCGCAAAATTTTTAAGCTGTTTACCTACTATATTTCCTACAACATGATCTTATGTATAGTAAAGTTGTTGCTTAAAATGAGTTCTACTGAATGAATGAAAAATTGGAATTGGAAATGTGCACGAGAAACATGGTAGGGGAATTAAAATATGAACGAGAAATTTATGGTAGGGGTGTGCCTGGGATGCTAAATTTTAATAAGTTGGTACCTATGTAAAGAAGTGCAACAATGTTCTGTAGTAAAATTTAGTTGTATCAATACGCTGGAATCGACATATAACTTAATTAACATCTCTGTCTCATTTTAACAAAATACGTTGATATATGTATGCCGAAAGAGATAACGACATTTTTGTCTGCTCATTTTCGCGTCGATTTAAAATGAGGTCATGACAGGCCTCATGCTTGCCAAGAATGCCATATTTTGTGTTAAATTTTATAGTGATAGATGTACTATTACAATAACTGCCAATATTTTATTTTACGTTCGCAGAAATGAATATTTGGACAAGATATAAATCGATACCATTGGCATTGAAAATATTAATCACAGTCTATCGTGATAAGATTCTTTCAATTGCTCACATTAAAGTAAAGAAACTAGTTTGAACACGGACGTAGCACTAGCTTTGACAAGGGGGGAGAGGAATAAAAAAAATAGAGCTCTCACGCCAATTAAATTAATAATAAAAACTCAATTTCAAATTTAACATTGCCTGTAACTATAACACGCAAGTTTAGCCGCGGTTATCTGTAATACATAACTTTGGTTACTCTTAAGTAGGTGCCTTTAATTTAAAAGTTATTTGCAATATTTATTCTAAGTCGAATCATTAAAGTAATAAGTTTAGTCTTAAGTTTTATTGCTAACTGATTAATATTTTTTAAGAGTCAAGTTACACTGCCAGATCTCGGTGTACGCTCATTAAAGCCAAACCAGTTAGTTTTTCATAACCCATTTTATTTCTAATGTAAGTTTTTAACCTCTTTAAGGTATAGAAATATCTTTCACGAGTTGCAGTAAACACACGGAGTGTGGCTAGAATTATAAGAAGCTTTTTTTATTAAAGGGAAAAACTGATCATCGCAGTTATCTATAGCTTCGACTATAGTTGCAGGTTTTTGTGCTACAGATTTCCAATGATTGTGCCAAATCTCATATTCATTCAGACATATAGTGCCTTCATTCTCACCACACAAAAATGTTTTTGCAATATTTTTAAGGTTTTCTTTTATCCTGGAGTCACCGCTGGCTTTTTCAGGTAGCAGCATTTGAATTCCTTCGATTGTCGATTCATGTGGTTTAAAACGAGTATCTTCTGTAATAAAAGGAATATGAAATGTATAATGAAAGGGTATAACACATTTCGTCGGTAGTATTTCGGCAGTATCTGCTGCAATATTATTGCGCAGGGCTTGCCTTCCACTTATTCTTGGCACCGCTATATCGCTTGAACTCATCTGCTGTGCTTGCTCAAAAAGGATTGCGTACTGAATTTCGTTCCGAACATTTAGTATAGTCGTTTTTACAGTTTTTGTACGAGGGTAGATCCAAAAGTTCGTGGCTCAACCTACATGGAGCTATGACATCTTTTTAAAATCTACCGTCATTTGTTAGTATGTGCCATATTGATTTATTGTGCGCAGTTTCATTTCGATACTGTACAATAAAAATTTTCTGTGATTATTTGTTTGAAGCACTGACCCAATTTTCAATAATGGAGAAAATTGAACACCCTGCAGTCATTA
>NJDC01000470.1:0-43944 GCA_002245475.1 Calephelis virginiensis
CACACATAATCACTTTTTCATTAAATTGAAAATACTAAAAGCTTACATAAGTAGGAAAACAAAATATACCTATTAAATATTTTTTGTTTTTTTTCTCTATCCACATTTTAATAAGTATTATAATTTATAAAAAAAAAGCTTACGGAAAACTTCTCAACACCTGTATAACTCACACAAGTTTAACGCAATATAATGAAACTGACAGCTTTTTTGCAGTGACAAAACACGAAAATTTTGAAAATCGACGAAGCTTTTCAAAACAATTTATAACTGTTCTCAAATCGACAAAATATCGCAATAATCGTTTTAGATTTGATTATATGTAAGATAATTTTAACTAATATGAGTGTAAGTTTTAGCCCTGATGATGCTGTATAAGCAAGTGTTTCTTTATTTAAAAATCTGAATATTTCGTAGTTTTACCAAGCGCCGACGATGGAAAATATCAAATAATAACTTGGTTTGGTTAGTAAAATATTTTTTAAATTAAAAAAAAAATAACTTTTATTGACAGTTTGATTACTTTAGGCCTTACCTCTTAACCGGCATCGATAGCCGTTATCGACTAATTGCATCCCTACATAAAGAACGTTTTCATCGCTAGCTAATTTATATTGAGTCGCTGCACCCTCGCTATTTAAAAGCTTATAATCGCGCGATGAAGTGCCGGCTACGTTGATTAATAGACGCAAATTCCAACATTTGAGACCTCCCAAATGATTGTGGCTTAAAATATCATTCCTGTCATTAAGGCTATAATTAAGACGATTTGTATTTGTTCATTTGTTTCCGGGAAATACTAATGAAAGTTGAAATTTTGAAATTTTAAGCTTTGTAGCTTCTTCCGCAACTGCTAAAAAAGTACACAAATTTCTTGAAGTGATAATAATTGATATTGAAATAAATGAATGATCAAACATATTTAAAAAAATATTTGTATACAAAGTATGTGAGTTAGAGAAGTTGTTATAAAAAGATTGCGTCATAAACATATTCTACCACATTGAGTTTATATATTTAGACAAACTATTAAGTTTTATTAAAATCAAATTTCATTGTTTACGAAAAGCAAGTTTTAGTGGCATGAAGTTACATCTATTGTAAACTACGAACCTAGCCAGCAATGCACAGCAATAGCAGCAAAACAATCTCTCTGGCAATCAGTATTATTAGACTCCAAACAAAAATACTCAAATAGGACGTTTTAAACTGTTATGTATAAGTAAATAATTAATAATACGTATATTTATTTTAACTCTTTTGTGAAAATTCTGTTACAGTAAAAGAAGCTTCTTTCGAAATAATTTAATTAGCACTGATTTAAGATTACAAAACAGAAAAATGCGAATACATTTACATATTTTATTATCTAGATCACTGCAACAAATTTTACTAAGTATGGTCTTCTTTAAAATATTTATGACGCCTGCTGCCTTTGCCTGCTACACACGTTGACCTGACATGCCTGACAACTCGTTTCCGTGTTAAGAGTTTGTCAAAAGCAGACTGCCGTAATCCGTTTCGTTAGGATCTGTTTAATCATAAGCCGTCAACTATTTGTACTTGTTTAATATTCGTCAACCAGTTTTGAGTTTTACCATAACAGACAAAGATGATCATTGAGTCATTTACCAATTACCACGGGATTACCTACTATGCCATGGTGTCCGTCCTCGTGACAGTCCGTCGTAGTGACCTATGTAGGAAGATAGAGTAACATAAATACATGGTTTAAGATCACAGCCTATTAGTCTGCCATCTATGATGTCTACATACAAACGCAGTTATGTTATCAGGAGAACTGCCTGCTTTTTCATATAAAAAAATGTGAACAAAGAGAAAATTTTCATATTATCACGTTATTCTGCATTATGAAAGCACTAGCTGTTTACCTGCAAATTCGTTAGCGTAGAAGACATTATTTTCAAACAAAATTTTACTTCCTGTTATACTAGGTGCCACATTAGTCACTGAGTTAAAAAAAAGTAGCCTATGTTCGAACTCAGGACATAATATGCTTATCAAATTTCTATAAAATCGATCAAATGGTTTAGCACACTACTAAATTATAAATGCAAAAGTCTTCCACATGCAACTAAAACAAAGCAAATTTTATCTATAAAATATCAACATGTGGACATTAAAAGCTGGTTAATTGATAAAATATAAACGAATAGTGCAATAAAATGATGTAACTAGTAATAAGTGCGGCGTCCGGTGCGAAACTCATAGCACCTGCTCTACTGGTTCCATAAGGTCTATGATAAAATCAGGCTAGTGACCAGACTTGTTGTAATGTTTGAATTATACGCAACTAAATAATATTATTAGTGACCGACCGAAAAGTTTAGTTTCGGGTTCGGCCAGCGTAGCCCATAAAAACTAGTTTCGGTTTTAATTTCGGTTTCGGTCAAATATGGCCGAAACTTTTGACTACGCCAAAATTACTGTGTATGTGAATTAATGTGCGTCATTCGGTAAATTTTGCCACGAACTGGTACCCGCCTTCGATTGTATTTAAAAAGTAAAAGTAAAGAAAAGTGTATTTTATTGAATCAGGCGTTACTTTGCGGAAATCCATTATAAAAGATGTAAAATAAGCCTATAATAATAATAAATTAGCAAAATAAAGGCTTATTTTACATCTTTTAAAGAAAAGTGTCTTCATGCACATATAACTGGTTGTGCCTCTGGCTACAAAGGCAGACTAGCCGAAGACTCTAAGTCCCTCAATGTGATAGGTGACAAGCCTATCGCCAACCGGTCGCATATACAATCCTGGGCAACGTTTTTTCATTAGAAAATTAAAAATATACGTTTTTAATTTATTTTTGTTACCGACCCAGGACCTCAAGAACTCAAGTCCGACGCCGGACCACTAGACTATAGAAGTGACACATAAGGCCTATGTATTTATTTAGTTTATATAATACGTACATCACCATACTAAATGTTTTTATAAAAATATGTTACCTCCGTACTATGTTGATTGTACTGACTGTAGCTGTGACTGAAAAATTATAAGTGAAAGTTGGTACATATCCGTATAAATTTATAAAATATTTAGATAAGTTTCCGTTTCGGTTTCAGCCGAAATCGGGAGCAGGGCCGCAAAATCGGCTTTGGTTTCGATTTCAGCTGAAATGTCAGATTCGGTCGGACACTAAATATTATGTTTGCAACTTATGCCTGTAAGTATTCAATGGCTTAACTTTTTTTACGAGGACAGCGAACACGGCTCTCCCGGTGGATCCTATGTCTTAGATAGCCGTGGCTCACTGGTATCCATGTTATAGGCGATTTGGTGTCCTGCAGCCAGTCACTATTGATGTGCAAGGTTATCGGCCTCTCTAACTTTCTGAAATTTGATATTGCCATTTTGGTGACCTACTCGGTAAAGAGTTAGATCCCCACCTGGAGAGTTTTGGCGCCATCGAGAGAAAAGATGGTCGAAGTTTTTTTCATAATTATTGAAATTCGTGTTAATATTGAGTGAAATTAGTCAATTTTGGTGGCATTTTGTTCAGTGAAAGTGCACAAAAGCCAAATCCCATTCGCCAAATCTCATTACATGAGCTTGTGTAAAAAGGCCACCGCTTTACCCAAGAGCCTGACATGACTTACTGACGACTTATGACTGATGACTAATTATAATTGATATAAAATTTGATGCAAATTTCTACTTGACTAATGGCAAAATATTAACGAGATTGCCAAAACCTAAAGAAAGAAAGAAAAAAGAAAGATCCCTACCCGGTCGATTTGCTGCCCATCACTCTACCACCAATGGTGTTTTTGGTAATGACCCATTTAATCTCCGCCCTTAAGTGCTGCCTGGTAAAAAGGCAGTTAGTAAAAAGGCATTCTGCTCAGCGGACCCGGACTAGCATGGCTGTTAGTTAGCAGTGTGTTAGTAACGTTACAAGAATCTTTGTCTAGATCTACGTAATAAAAGCTATTTTGAATTTGAATTTGTACATCTTTGAAGATACGGGCGTGAAGACACTACTTTCAAAACGGTAATTTCTTTCGTGCTATGAATTTGAACGTTTCGATTTTTCCTCAGACAGATATGGGTAAAACAGAAGTAAGTCATTCGTCCATGGTTCCAAAGTCGATCGAAGTAGATCAAATTTTTTTTAAATAAAAAATAAAATTATATAGATGGTAATACGAATTGTAAATATTATTGAACCGGTTGATTTTTGTGCCCAACTCTGGCCATTTTATATATGTTTAGTATTAAAAATGTTTCCTCGTGGTGTGTAGACAATACGAAATGTGTATTGTTTAGAGCGAGCGGTTTCGTCCAAAAGTCAACAGCGCCGCAATACAAAGGCATTTATTGTACGAATTTCACGCTTGCACGTGGGGTTGGGTGTAGCGAGATCTATGTTCTTGATCTTTGGAATTTGAATTTGATAAGTTATGTCATTTTTCGTGGTCGTGTTGAAATCTTTTAAAGAATTTGCCAATATGTAGACTGACAGCTTGTCAAATGCAAGCTTAAGTTAATTCGTTATTTACACTGTGCGCTTTAACTATGTAAGTGTAAGCGCCTTTATATACATTTTTGCGCCCACTTTATCGAATTCTTATTGTCATCTTAAATTCTTGAATTCAAAAATAAAGTTCAATTTCTGCTTTAAAGGTAGATGGCACGTATTTACTTTTACTTGCAACGACCAACCCATGCGCCATAACATGATTTCAAATAGCAAAAAATCTTGCCTACGTTGGTAACAGGATACAAATTTCAGCCGCAAAAGTAATTACTGTTCTTGTCATGTCTGTCATAAAATCGGCTATATTTCAAATTACACTATAGTGTATGTGTGTGTGTATATATATATATATATATATATATATCTAGTATAGTGTGATTTGAACGCAATAATACTAACTTCAATTTTAAGATTACGTTATTTAATTAAACAAGTTCAGTCGCCTTTATGGTGCAGTGGTCCGGTTTAAGCGTTAGCTATACGAGTTAAAATAGGTTGTTTACCATTTTTTTTATGCAACAATGTTTCCCGGTATCGGATAAGTTCCTGGATGGCGGTAGGTTTGCTATCTATCACCTTGTGGAAATCATCTAGTGATCTTGAACTAGTTGCAAGTGCCTTGATTGTGCCTACTTTTTTGACTACTTACTAATAATTTGCATGATTGGAAATTAAAGCCAATGTTGATTTTCTATTGTTACAAAATATATCTCCTTTCTGCCAGGCAGCTCGAAAAAGCCTAGCATAAGCATACCGTTACTAACACCGTAACATCTGACTAGGTCGTAGAATTTCGCAGTGACTCCTCCGGATTGGTTCCACCGCCTTACCTATTCCTAATGCCATAATGTCAGTGCTTACCGTTGACATGTTCCGATTTGGAGGGTAAGGTAGCTGGTAAACTAACTTTGCTCGAGGCCTAGCTTCCCCACCTCAGTTTGGTAATGGTTACCACCTTTGGTGTCTCTAGGGGGCGTGAATTTATTACCATCAGTGAATTCATCTGCTTGTTTGCCTTTTAATATCATAAAACATGTTTCCTTGTTTGATTTTTTTGTTCCATATGATAAAGTATTAAAATATTTAGTCGCGCTTTACAGCGTCCCCGCGCAACCACAGCTCGCGGTGCAAATATAGAAGGGTTGCATCACTATACCCCATTTTCGTCATGCTTGTCCTATACCGATCACTGTACACATACACTGACATCATGCCACAGAGCAAAATTATTCTTTAAAGGCTCTTAGTTATACTGGAAGCATCCAAGTATAATACAAAATGAATTGTACACTCTGTGGTTAATTTTAAAAAAAATCCCCATAGTGTGTAAAGTACAGTCGTCTCCACCCTCGATCCGTCACGCCGCGAATACAATAACTAATTTTTGTTCCAACAAAGGCACAGTTAACTAGTTTCCAGTGTAAACAAATTGTTCCTTTCTTTGTGGTCTAGAGTCAACTTTAATTTTTTTGAATATAGATACAAACATTGGACCACCTCGTAGTCGATGGTCGAGTGGCTAGCGTACACGCCTAACCGCACCGATCAACCGCAAGGCTTTAGTTCGATTCCCGACGAGGGCAGGCATTTGTGTGATGAACATATAGATGTCTGCATTTCCGGGTCTGGGTGCTTATTAAATTTATTCTGGTATCTATTTAAGTATTTCTGTGCATTAGAATCGTTTACTAACATCCATAACAGAAGCATATAATTTGCTTATTTTGGGGTTCCATTCAATTTGTGTAATTTGTCCAGGGATATTTATTTATCATTTAAAAATATCACCTCTGTGGTCTAGTGGGCCGGCATCGGACTTGACTTCTTGAGGATACTGGTTCAATCCCCTGGGTCAGGCAACTTAAAAACTAGAAAATTTTGTATTTTTTAATAAAGATAATGTTGCCCGGGATCGGATATGTGCCCGGTTGGCGATAGCCTTGCTACCTATCACGTTGTGGGACTTACTGTCTTCAGTTAGTCATAGGTGACTCGGTTATGCCACTACCTACCTCTTCGGGGATATGGACATGAAGATACTTTAAAGATACTACTAGACACAAAAAGTAGCCCTATATTTCGTTTTGCAGAAATATAGCATTTTTAATAAGATTTATAAATCTTAAAAATTGCAAAATACCGAAAATTTGGAATTTTTGTTGGAAATAATGTTTACTAAAGAACTCAACTCAATTCAGATTTTTTTGGAAACCGCTTAACAGATACCCGACATGGAAAAACAAAACTAAATACATAAGAGCATAAAAAAATATACACATAATATCATTATGTGTTGGGGTTTAGTGCAGCAGCTCGCAAGAATCGACATTATCGGTTAACTTATTTCTGGTGCCAATTGTTAGTGCTTGCCATCATCATGTTTGTTGAACGGTTGGGTAGTTTGGTGGGTCTGCTCCATCTGGCAACTCATAAAAGCCGTGCAGTGGTTAAATGTGTCACTAGTAACAAGGCTTTGTGGTCTATGGTAGAGTTCTGAGCAGAATCTTGCCCTGGTAGGGATTCACGTTCTACCTATTCTTGCTAGCTTAATGACATTACCTTGTTCTGGTTTGGGGGTTAGGATAGCCGGTAGATTTGCACAATGGGACTCACAATCCGACCACAGGACAGCGACGCACCTGAAACGTCTATGGCGTCTATAGGCCACGTTTGTTCCAATCATGGTTCCGGGATCTTAGTCCCGGTCATAAAAAAGCGAAGCACTAGTAAAGTTAGATCTATATTTTGTGGCAATGGAACCTAGAAAGGCGACGTACCAATAATATTAGACCTAAACTTTATGGCAATGGAAGAAAGTGCGCCCTTAAAAAAAAATTGGTTTAGAAATGACGGAGAAGTCAATTAATATATAAAAACCTATTATATAGACGCGTCATAGGTGTCTCTTGTAGGTTAACATGAAATAAAGATAACTTTGAATTTGTACATATAAGTCGAACAAATAACGTCATTCTTTGTTCGAAGTCGGTTAAAAAAGACAGTTTACTTAACGTACAACATCAAATAGCCACCTACTACTATTTAGGTATTTCGATGCTGTTATCACGTTTTCTTTGAGAGATTGGACCATAGACACATAAATGTGAGGCTGGCTACAAATGATTGATATACCTACTTTTTATAAGCTTTAGATAATTTTGACCTAAAAAAAATCTCTCTGTGTGCCTGCCAGTAAAATAAAAACAATATGGACTGACGTCGACGTTTAAGATGGCCCCGTGTGTTCGACGTGTCTGTATGTTTGTGTGTGAGCGTGTGTAAGCGTGTGTGTATATTTGTAGCATCATAACTTTTGAACGGATGGACCGATTTCAGAGCGGATTTTTTATTTGAAAGCTAACGTAGCCGATATCGTTCATACTCCAACAAAACCCATTTACCTAGGTTTTAAAAACTTTTAACTTTATGATTATTTTCTTTTCTGATTGTTGCTGAATAATCATGGAATCATATACCAAGTACGAAAATACCCAAAAAAATGGTGAACTTAAAAAAGTGCCAGACGAATGTATTCCTTATTGTGATTTACAATAGAAACGAATAGCTATAAATGAGCAAATGTCATTTTCCTTTGTGCTTCCAACGCATCGTCAGCTAAAGATGGAACTCGAGTGAAGGTTTCGAAAATCGCTCGTCTGGCATGTTCAAATACAAAACTGCCAGGTTGTAATAAAACAAACTTTATTTCTTAGCAATAAGGTGCAAGATAAGTGCACATCGAAGTTGGCAATCCAGCCAGGTTTGCGCACTTGAAGTCGTGTGTCATGTGACTGAGGACTCTTTGAAGCAGTGGGTGGGATGAAAAGTGTTTCTTGAACACAGTAGGTAGTTTATTGTCATACCTACATACTTACGCATTATACAGGCTGTTAGGCGAATGGTTGACAAACAAAAATTGTTAAAAGGTGGCATCATTTGAAAACACTTCCGGAAAAATTGGCCTTTATAAAGGGTGTTATAAATTTTATATATAGATACCTCTTTGAAAATATGAAGATGCTTGTGATATAATTTTTTTATACCCCGAAATTTTAATTTAGTGTAACAATTTCTTTGTTTATAGACACAGAAGTTTTAAATAAATTTAATTTGTATTAAAAAATACTGTATCTAAATATTAGTAAGTAAATATTTTGAACGATTAAAAAAAATAAACATTCCAGAAAAAAATGACAACTCTTATAAAGTCAAATTTTCCTGGAAGTGTTTCCAAAACCTTTTAAACATTTTCGTTTGTCTGACCTGGCGAACATCCTGTAGGTACACAGTAACTTTGCCATGAAGTGCTACAGATAACTTTTAATAATTTACGTAAAGAAATATATAGTATTTTTGTCTAAAAATGTAGTTGTCTTAATAAAGGCACTGTTTAAAGTTTTTTCAAAAAAATTTAAAAAAAAATTCTTCCCCACAATGTGATAGGTGGCAAGCCTATCGCCAACCGGGCACATATCCAATCCTGGGCAACTTTTTTTTTTTAGAAAATTGGAAAAACCCAATTCTCTTTTTGTTGCCCGACCCGGGATTCGAACCCGGGACCTCAGGCAGTCAAGTCCAACAACTGAACCGCTAGATCATAGAGGCGACTAAAGTTTAAAGTTTTAATACTAATAATAAGTATGCGACGACCCTAGCAAATGTGACGACGTAAACTACTGGCAAAGACGCTGATATTCTGATGTTTCTCTTATTAAATTCTAGTATATTATGTTGCATTTCTGCTACTGTTGTACTTCAATCTATATCTAGTATCTATGAAAATGAACCTATTTTAGCGAACTCAAGGAAATTTTTAATAATATATTTTTTTTTTTAATTTTTAATAATTTATGGAGTCCATATACAGATTGCCGGTTTTGATTCTAATCGACTCCTATATTATACTTTATAAATCGTCTTTCGAAACAAATAGTTATCTTCATATATTAAAATTAATCCCCATTTAGCGTGGTCATCGGTTCACTCTTAAAAGTGTGTAGGTTATTATCAGGACAAGGTTCTTATAAAGAGAAAAACCGGCAAAATAGCAAAAAAAAGTAAGAAAAACATTATCATTTTATTTATCATCTTTTGTATTTATTTATTTTTTCACACCATCAGTTATGTTTTTATGTTCTTGTAGTTTATGTACTCGTGTTTGTGTGTATACACCCAGTATACTACAACTGTTTACACATTGTGTTACCTTTAGTATTTTGTATGTATTCTCAGAGATATATACAAGTTTATATACGAGTATTTTTGTTATGTATGCAAGCAAGTGTATGTATTTTTGTATGCACGTTTAATCTTATCTTATCTTAATATTATCTTGTTTTTTTGTTATTCTCCTGGGTTTGATGTATACATATGTGTATAAATGCTGTATAGTTATAATTTTTTTTTTCTCACTTAATTTATTGTGCACTGTAAGTCTATTATTTAAGTTATTTTATGAACTCCTTTTTGGGTGAGCTGGAAGATATCTAAAAATCTGAGATAAGCTGACCTTTAGTACAAGTCTTTTAGTTTTAAACTTTATGTAAGTTTTTTGTGTACAATATATAAGAAAAATAAATAAAAACACTTTTTTTTCATACAATCTGTTAATAGTTGTTAATTTCAGGCGATACGTAGTTCGCCGGTCAGCTAGTGTACCTATATAAATAAACAACTATTTTAACTAACCTAACCTAAAAAGAACCTATTGTGATAAGATAATTTAACCAAGCTAACACAAAAATATAGTGATACAAATTTAAGAAATGCCCAGACCATAATATAGATATGTTTATCTATCACAAACTAGTAATAAATCGAACCTGAGCCTCAATGACGATCGTCGGCGTTATATTCTTTGCCTCGTATTTAATGCTGTTTTTCTTCTCGGTTAAGATAGAGCTTGTTCTTTATCGAACGGCTCTCCTGGTGGTCATATGCTAACTTAGAAAATACTAGCAGAGAAAATACGTAAGCATCTTCACGCCCATATCCCCGAAGATGTAGCCACAACCAAGGCAACCACGACTAGCCAAAGACACTAAGTCCTACAATGTGATAGGTGGCAAACCTATCGCCTACCGGGCACACATCCAAACTGGGCATTATTTTTTAATATTAGAAAATTGGAAAAAACACATTTTTTTGTTTCTCAACCCGGGACTTCATGAAGTCAAGTCCAACACCTGTACCACTAGACCACAGAGGCGATAATACTTATAAATATGTAGTTTTCTGTAATAAGAGTGTGAGGCTTACTAGAATAGAGCCTGACATAATGATTAAGGCAGGATGAATAATTAGGGTGGGATTTACTCACGCAAAATGCTGCAAAATACCCTAAAATAATGCTACTACATATGGTCTTGTAAGTAAGGGCGATTTATCCTATACTAGAGATGCTATGAGCTGCTATAGAGGTAGATGGTATATTCTAGGTCAAACTATGTGGTGTTATACTCCTACTTCATATCGTTGTCGAGTTATAACACAATATTGTAAGTTATAGTCTTATTTTCCTAACAAATCATTGTTTTCTCCCAATTGGTTTAAGAAGAAGTGAAACAAATTGCTAATCCTGCTTTGATTAACCACGTGCCAAAATAGAAATAAAGGAAAAACAACCCTATTATCAGCGATCAAAGTTGTTAATCCAATGAAGTGGATATAAGGTAAGGGTTCCCATTTCTACGCCATATGTGGTCAATTCCCACTGACTGCTTTCCCGCCACGCTGTATTACCTCTAATCCACGCCATTATGTCAACACTTTTATATAAATTTAATGTGATGAGCAAATTTACTTTGGGATTTAAACCCTTAATGTGATATATACCTTACCACTTGCTACAACGGGGTTTCAAGTTCAGTATACGCTATGAGTCAATAGTCTGAATTATTTGGTAGTCTCAAAAAAGAAAAAACACACGAAGAAGGGAAGTAAAGAAAGTAAGAAAAATAAGAAGGAAAGAATGAAATTAAACATTTAATGTATACAATACCAATATCTATAATAATATCAAAGTACCCAATTATACAAAATTACAAATAATACAATGAACAAACAAGCACACGGCTCTCTTGATGGTAAGATATAACCTTGGCCTGTAGACACCAAGAATGTTACAGGTGCGTCGCTGTCCTGTGCTCGGGATGTTAGACGTATTGAGCAAGTTTACCCACTACCCTACCCTTCGGGCCGAAACATGATAGAGTCAATATGGTGACAGGAATAATTGAGACAGTGGATCCCTACCACGACAGTTGCTGCAAAGCACTCTACCTTTAGTGACAACACTTACCAGTTATTGAATTTCTGGTGGTAATAAATACAGGTTATCTACCACCACACATGTTAGTATTGAGTTTCCAAACTTAACCCTATTGTATAAGTAAGTTTTAGCTATTTTAGGTAATCTGACTTTTTTTATGTTAAACTAACATATACGCATGTGGTTCTCGCGATGAATTTACTGAAAGTTTCTTGGACAATCTTTGCCTACAGACAACGCAGATTTTACAGGAGCATTGCTATCTGCTATAGTCTTAGGCAACGTTAGTCAGCTTCACGTGTTGGTCAGGGCACCTTAGCAGAATAGACTATCTGCCTTCCTGTGCCAGGCAGCTCATACAAGGCGAGCACAGGCTTACCGTCACTAACACTGTGATATCTGACTAGATGGTAGAGTTTCACAGCGACTCACTCGGATGGGTACCACCCCCTTACTTATTCCTGCCGCCGTAACGTCAGCACTTTTCATTGACGCATTTTGGTTTTAAGGGTAAGGGAGCCGGTAAACATAATTTTGCTCGAGGCCTAACATCCCGGCGTCAGGTTGGTAAAGCACCATTACCACCTTTGGTGTCTCTGAATCCGTCTGTTTGTCTTCCAATATTTAAAAAAAAATTAAAAAATCCAACCTTCCGACACGGAACACAGTCAACACAAACACTGACACCGCGTCAGTGTTTGTGTTTACTGTGTTCCATTCCGCTAAAATTACAAAAATAAATAAAACCACTAAGCAAGTGTTTTCAAACTTGCGTCATTGCGATAGGCAAAGATACAACTAGGACAACCGTGTTTAGCTCAAGGTACTACTTAGTCCCAATATGTGATAGGTGGCCTATCGCTCTACCTATCGCCTACTGAGCACTTATCCAATCCCAAGCTCAAAAGAAAAAACACATTTCGAGTTGTGGGATCCGGAATATCCAACCTGAGACCTCATGTAGTCAACGCTACCCCTAGATCCCTAGACCACAAAGGCAATACTGCAGTCTTCTTTTATTAAAATGTATTTCTAAACTTAATTTAAAAAAAAACACTTATAATATAAACATAGTTGTAAAATAGAATCTATACTTGTCATCGTTGGCACTTGGTGGAATTCCATTGTGTACTCATTTTTGTGCTTTTCCACTATACCTACACTTTAATCACAGTTTATGGTATGCTACAGTCAACTGGTTTCTTTCCCACAACATCATCAGGACTTTATAATTAAAAATAAATAAGTCTCTTTTATTTTACCTTCAGTATCTAAAAACAGTTACATCACAGATTATATATAACTAGTTGTTGTATGTTGCTTGCACGTGGTCCCACAGGAACATTATTTCGGGATAAAAACTATCCTATGTGTTAATCCAAGTCTATGTGTGTACCAAATTTCATGAAAATCGGTTCAACAGTTTTTAGTAATAAACAAACAAACGAACAGACAAACTTTCGCATTTATAATATCAATAGGATAGAATTATACACTTACGTGTATTTTTTAGCGTAGAGACGATATTTTAATATATTCTCAGTTTTTTTTACCTTTGTGGACAAAACAAAAATGAATGATTCGTTGAAATAAAACAGAATCGAGGAAAATATCAATAATAGGACGCAAAAGCGACGCGGCGGCCGCAACAGCTTGTTGAAATCAAATTATAAAACCACGGAGGGGATTGGGGAACAATCGCGGGGTCTGATGATTCCGGTGATGGATGGAAGAGCTGATCCTAAATAATATACCTTCATGGAGACAAATGCTGTTAACTGTTATAAATGCTCTGCGTGGAGAAAATGCTTTACTGAATTATTTAATTCATTTTCAGTCGCTAATAGTTGTGTTTGAATATTTATCATTTTTTTACTGCAAGTATCTTCACGCCCATATCCCTGACGAGGTAGGCAGAGGCACAACCAGGGCACCCACGACTAGCCGAAGGCACTAGGTCCCACAATGTGATAGGTGGCAAGCCTATCGCCAACCGGGCACATATCCAATCCCGAGCAACATTTGTTTTTATTAGAAAATTGGAAAACCCAAAATTTTTTTTGTTGGCCGACCCGTGATTCGAACCCGGGACCTCATGTAGTCAAGCACGACACCTGAACCACTAGACCACAGAGGGCGATTGGCTTTATTTTTCTTTTTTTTTTTACTGCAAGTCTTGGTCCGTTATAGGCATCTTTAGGATAAATTGCCTTACAAATGTAGTCTAATTTAGACGTAGGTCGTACGTTGGGTGCAAATTGATGTACTTTGCGGTACATAGTTATTAAACCTCAATAAAAAGATGTGTTATAGATTTGTATAGTTAGCCCCTGAAAGGAAAAGAACTGTTTTATAAATTTGTTAGTTTAACGTGACTGTATATGTCTGTCTGAGGCATTACAACTTTTGAACGAATGATCAGATTTTAGGTCTTAGACTATAAGATATTCCTATGTCAACATGTACAGAGCTGATAATGAATGAAGCATCAAGCTTAAAGTCAAGAAAACCGTCTGCTATTTTGCCTAGCAGACGGTTTTCTTGAAAATTGATTATTGATTGAACCCTAGTTAGTTAGAAAGTAACTCAGAGTTAAATACTTAACCCAGGAACGTGCAAGTGACTTTTAATGATATTCCTTAGTATCCTAATAAGTAACGTGTAATTAAAGAAAATAAACCATTTTTTGCAATTTTAGTGCATTTTTTTCTGAAACTTCAATAAGGTGTCTAATTTTTTTATTTTTTGTAGATGTAAAAAAAAGTCTAAGTTTTGATTACATACCAGACTTTTTTTGGTTTGTGCTTCTTTATCACAAAATATTATTAAATCTACGATTTACCAATATACTGATATAATCTAAACAATTACATTTGTAATGATAAATCCAAGTTTCCACACAAACAAACAATTACAAACCAACGAACAACGGTACATTTGGAAGGGTACAGCAACCACAATTACCCGTATGTGTGCTGAGAGAGCCACAACAGCTGTAAATGTTTAGATAGACTTTTTACAAACATGACAGATACCATTAGTAGATTATGGAGTAAATTTAAGATTTGGCTATTATCGTGTTCCGTGCTGGAGGATAGGGTAAGAATAAAAGAAGGTAAGAAATATTTTATTTTTTGAATATTAGTGTCAAAGCTTCTCCTCCTTTAGTCGAGGGGTTAGTGTAAACACCTAATTCCACCAACCTGCATAAAGGCTCTGGTTCGATTCCTGACGGGGGCAGACATTTGTGTGACCAACATTTAGATGTCTACATTTCCGGGTACTTAGTGTAATTGATAACGGTATACTGATTTAATTATTAAAAGCTACTACAATAGTTTTCCGGTACTATTTTTAATTATAGTTTCGAGTTATATTCTAACACGTTATGTAATATTTTATCATTCAATTTAAATTAATTTGAAAGTCTGAATCACAATTATGTAAACTACTACTACTACTTCCCTGTGTTGACCCGGGTCTGCTGAGTCGAATAGATCCTCTACCTCTCTGCCAAGCAACTCGTAATAGGCGAGCATATAAACATGTCAACTCCAACTAGACCACTAGTAGTAGAGTGCTGTGCAGCAATATACCTGTGTAGGAATCCACCACCTCACTTATGTCTGTCACTATAATGACTATGTCATATTCCGGTCTGTAGAATGGAGTAGCCGGTAGACAATTGGCCTAACACCCCGGCCACTGGAGAGCGACGCACCTATTACACAGCTGTCTTTGAGGTAAAGCTGTGGGCTCAAGCTGTATCTTACGATCGGGAGGGTCATGTGCCGTAGACTTCATGTACTCAACGTCAACACCGTACCACTAGATCACATAGCTAACATTATTGCGATTAAGGTAGGTACTTCCGAACTGAGTTTGCAATTATTTTTAAAGTTTACTTTTTAAGTTATGACCTTCCATTTAAAATAGTAATCGCCTCTGTGGTCTAGCGGTTCAGTTGTTGAACTTAACTGCATGAGGTCCCAGGTTCGAATCCCGGGTCGGGCAACATAAAGAAAATTGAGTTTTTCTAATAAAAAAAGTTGCTCCGGATTGAAAATGTGCCTGGTTAGCAATAGGTTTGCCACCTATCACATTGTGGAACTTCATATCTTCGGCTAGTAATGCCTCTTCCTACGGCTCCAGGATATGGGCGTGAAGATGCTTATTTAAAAATTAATCGCGATCAAAAATTGTACGTAAAAGTGAATACTTAATTAAAAGTGCAATTTCCCGCCCTCTTTAGTAACAATGTCCTATTACGCAGCCCTGTCAGCCACAACTGGGGTATTTTGACATGCTTTATTATGTTTATCCCCTATTATAGGTGTTTGTAACGATATATACTATTAAGATATATTTTTACTCACAACATTTCTACTTCACTGCAGATTAGACGAGTTATCTTAGTTATGATGAGTTATCTTACTTTATAAGTGTTTTATGTAGAGGTGAATAAATTAGTTCCTAACCGCTTCAGCTAACCGATACATAATATTGAGTCGAATTGCAGCTCACTGTATAATCCAAATGTATTCAACTAATGACTACTTAGTTTAAGCGACAGTTCATGAACTATTTTTCACTGATGAATTGAGTTTAAGTGCGAGCCCGTTTGCAGCTACGTTCCAACTCCGTTGACTCCTGATCTGCAGTTGCAGTTGACAGAAAACCAGCGTTGCAGTCACTACGGCAACATTGAAACCGAGTTTGTCCCTTTTTCCAGAAGTGATACATAGCACCTAAGTACGGTATTACTATTGAAATTGCTAGTTAAAAGTTGCACTATATTTTATTTATTTTTTTCGTTAAACTAGTTGTCTTTAATTTCTGGTAATAAATAATTTCTAGAATGAGAATAAGAAAATCGTTTATTTCACATAGACCATACAAAAGGCACTTGTGACAAGTCTATCTTCTCTTATATGTAAAAATCAAATGCTGCTCGTTAGTCTCGCTAAAACTCGAGAACTGCTTAACCGATTTGGTTAATTTTAGTTTTGAATTATTTATATTTGGAAGTCCAGATAAGGTTTAAAATATAAGAAAAAAAGGAAAAACTGCAAGGAAACTAGGAAAAGGAACATTTTAAGTTTTTTCCATGAAAACAAAACGGGTGGAACGAAGTTGCAAAACGAACCCCTCGTTTGACATCTCACTCTCTCTCTCTCTCTGTTCTATGGTCTATATTTTGGTTAAGTTACTCATCTCCAGTGTTATAAGTGTTACCTTAACTAGTATTAGTAGGGTAACTAAAATTAGTTTTGTGAACGTTTCTAGTAGAAATAAAAACGACTCTAACAATTTTTACTTTTGAACTGACGCGAAAAGATAATGTTCTCAATCTTTAAGTTGGATCACGGTAAAATTTATATGAAATCAACCAAGAGTCGAGATCTACGTCTGTAAAAGAGAATCTTCTTCTGTTAATGAAATTTGAATAGGTTTTTTGCAGTAATGCTAAAATTACTATATTTGGAGTTCTGTGTAGCAGTTGGCTCAGATAAATAACATTGTCTAATCTGTTTCTGCCCCCATAATTTCGGTGCTTACCTCTTTCACGTTCTTATTTGAAGGTAAGATAAGGTAAGATTTGTTTTTTGATAAAGATGTATGCGTCCATTTGGATAGGTGCCAAATATATTGTGTGATTTTCGCATATTGACCCTCTAGAGTCAATTTTATATTATCATACTTACTTTGTCATCAATCCATATCTATATATTATATTATATAATAGACATGTTAGTTACACTATTAATAGCTCCAGAACGGCTGAACTGATTTGGCTGAAATTTGATGAGGTGTTTGCTTAGAACCATGAGACGGACAGAAGACTTATCCTGTTCGACTGTGAGGAAACTTGGTAAAATAACCTTTTTAAGTTTTCCCATATAAATTGAACGGGTGGAACGAAGTTCGCCGGAACAGCTAGTCATTTCTATAAATAAATAAGCATCTTTGAACAAACTACACAAACTGATGTAAACCCAAAGTAAGCAAATTATATGCTTATGTTATGGGTGTTAGCCAACGATACTAATACATATAAATACTTATAAATATTAGAATAAATTTAATAAACAACCAGACCCAGAAATACAGACTTCTACGATATTTGATATTTTTTAGTAGTTAAGTTCTAGCCCTGACAATTCGGTCATAAGTGAAACCGATAGGCTATTTATAAAATAATAAATTATAAGTGATACGTAAAACAGTACAAGTGTCCCTTCATTTAAAAATATGGGCTTCTATGATCCTCATACAAATGCCCACCTGGAATTAAACCCGAGCCTCTTGGTTGATCGATGAAAGCGTGTACGATAACTCCTCGGTCAACGAGACTGGCAAAAAAAATTCACCTGAAACTCGAGAGTAGAATAGAATAGAAAATATGTATTTTAATTACATTCACCTTACAAGAGGCACTTATGACGAGTCTATATAATACTAAAAACTACCACCGGATCGGAACGCGGCCACATACTGAGAAGATCCGGCAAGAAACTCAGCGGGCTTGTCTTTTTTTCCTTGTTCTATACAAATTTATCGGTAACACATTACACATTATTACTAATAAGATATTGGTATGAGGAGCAATTAATCTCGTATCTGATTCAGCAATGGTATAGTATATACAATTTCACTTTGACATTCTCTACCCTATAAATAGAAGCACATCATAAGCGACCACTGATATCATGGTAATGATCGTTGTATTGTATAAGTAAAGTCCGTTTATCTTTTGGCAATTGACTAAGCAAGCAGTTGCTTTATTAGGAGCTAAAAATATGCGAGAAAGAAATAATTGGTATTCTTATAAATGCGTCAAGTGTAAAAACTATCTGGAAAATTCCAAACCATAAAGTAGTGGCATTGTGAACTATATTTGGAGAGTTTATAGTCACTAATTAATCCTCATAAATTGGAGCGCAAAAGTAATTCTTAATTTTGGAGGTAGTTTCGAGGCAGCTAATTAGTAATGCGTATCTAGTCAAGAAGTTTGCCTTGAAACATTAGCGCGTCCAATTGTGAAGCGCTGTTAAAATAGGCTAAATAAGGCTTGCCACATACGAGTCAAGTTGAAGTCTTAACGAGTCAAGTCAGATGGAAGACATTGGTTTTATTTTTTGAGTAGATAATATCAATTTTATATTTTTTGACAGGGACGAGTAGTTTTGGACACAGAGAAGGATTTTTATCTAACAGTTTATTTTGTTTTGACCTACAAAAATAGTGGAGTCATTAAAACGCGATTACTTTTTTACTGATTTTTTTAAAAAATAGGTTTGATATCAATTTTCGAACCAAAAGCAATTTATTAAATATTTGATAATTTTGCAAATAAAATCCAAATCGATTGCAAAAATGTTAGTAAAATTGTGTTAACAAACGTGAAAGCTAAAGTATTAGAATTAAGTTAGCGTTTTAATATATATTTACACAAAAAAAATTGATTAAGTATCGTCCCGGGTCCTTGTCACTTTGTTAAATAAAATAAAATCACACACAGGCATAGCATTTTTGTAATTTTATTTTCAAAGGAAATGGTAAGGTATTTTTAAATTGTAAAATTATAGACACTAGGAGTAGTCTAGCTGAAATATTATTTAAATTTATTGGTCTTTGGCTTATATTTCCATGGCAGATGCGAACTCTTCTGACATTTTCACAAAAAATTATATTGGTGATACGACTACACATTGAACGAATAAAATTTTTATAACTATCTTGATGGTGACAGTCGTGTCAAAAGTCACTGTATCTTATTTGTTTGAAAAGAAAAGAACGTGAAAGAATCTGCATAAATCGTTTCACTTGCAAGGGGTTTTTGCATGATGATGTATATTTATAATAACTATACTAAATATAACTATTTATATTAAATATTTCCTTTTTCTAAGAACGAACAAAACATTTATTTGCGTATGTAGACGCCCTTATTTCGTCATACCGTAGTACCGCAATCGGCACGAAGCAATTTTATCGACTGTGACCGAGTAGATAGGTAATTTCAAAAAAGCACACTTTAATTTTGGGAGCAACATCTCCGTGGAAACCCGTGCGTGACGGGTGTTTGATTAGCTAGAGCTATACACAGATTAAAAGTAGCTATCCTATACTTTCACTTAATTTTATACTAATTGTCATGTTTAAACATACTAGGTTAAACCTACAGCGTTGCCTGAATATCAGTTAGTGTCTGTTATTAAAGGCTTGTATTTGAACACAGCTCATTTTAAATTTTAAGAGAGAGATCTAATATATGTCGTTTAATGTATTTCAATTTTTGCACCTTTCCCGTGCTAGTATTTATACTAAACTAGCTGTTCCCGCGAACTTCGTTCTGCCTGTTCAGGGTTGTATGAAAAAAATTAAAATGTTGTTTTACCCAATTTCCTCAAAATCGAACAAAATAAAATGTGTCTTATGCCCTTCTCCGGAATAAGACACATTCTAAGCTAAAGTTAAGTTATAAATAGTACTAGTGGTTGCCCATTGGTAGAAATTCGATCATAATAAATTTTAAATTTTAATTTTCAAAGATATATTAAGAACCAAAAATGTACCCTTTTGTCTCCAGCTCATAAATCTTTTAACTTATATGGTGAAATTCTTAATTTCTAATAGATCAAGTCCATAGTTATATTGGGCATAAATTTCGATTTAATTTTTTCATTTTCTATATGGTATAAAAATATTAAGGAAACTAAACAAAACTAAATCTCATCTGTTTGAAATGATTTTCTTTCTTTCTTCTAAAACTGAAAATCTTTATTTAAAAGTTCAATTGACACTCTACTGCTAGTAGTCTTACTATTTATTTATTTAAAATTTATGTAATGTAGTGTACGAAGGTGGGCTTATTGCTACATGGTATTATCTAACAGTCAACCTTACTTTATTTGAAATAATAATGGGGTGCATAAAAATCTAAACATTTGTAAACACATTTAAACCAAACCTTAGGTACCATAATAAATACGTCATATCAACACATACATAACAAGAAAAATAATTAACATCTTATATTGAGGATATTTGAGGTCCCGGTTTCGATTCCCGGGTCGGGCAACAAAAAAATTTAAAATGTATATTTTCTATAAAAAATAATATATCCCAGGATTGCCCGACTAGCGATAGTCTTGCTACCTATATCATTGTGGGATATAAGTCGTGGGTGCCTTGGTTGTGCCTCTGCCTACCTCTTCCGGGTTATTGGCGTTAAGATACCTTTGTATTTTATAAACATAGTCATTCTACATATATACAAATAAATACTTTTTTTTTTCATTTACACTACACCCAACTATTATGAGCTGTCCCGTATTAAGGTAAAAGGTCTTTTTTACACACCTCTGTGTATGTGCCCTGACCAATACAGAGTTGAGTTGAAACATAAACAGGGGTTAGAAAAAAGATACAAAATGAAATGTAAAGTTAGAACCAAACGTATAATGATTTTATACTCATGAGACATCACATGCCATTTCCGTCAATTTTTTTCAAATTTTAACTTGTAATGTAAAATATATTTATTTTTGTTACTTACTTACACTACCCTCCATACTGGAACAGGACAGAGTCATTTTGGCTGCAGGAGAAGGTAAGACGGTGGAGCCCTATCCGGCAAGTCGCTGCACAGAATTCTACTACCACTTATCTATCTATGTTGTCCGGGCTCCTTTGCAGAATAGACCATCTGCCTTCCTGCCAGGCAGCTCGTAAAAGGCGAGCATAGGCTTACCGTCACTAATACCGTGACATCTGACTAGGTGGTAGAGTTTCACAGCAACTCGCCCGGATTGGCACCACTGCCTTACCTATTCCTGCCGCCATAACGTCATGACGTGTTCCGGTTTGGAGAGTAAGGTAGCCGGTAAACTTACTTTTGCTCGAGGCCTAACATCCCGGCCTCAAGTTGGCAACGCACCATTATCACTGTTGGTGTCTCTAAACAGCGTGAATTTCTTACCATCAGGAAATCCGTCTGCTTGTTTGCCTTCCAATATAAAAAAAAATCAATTTGTCACGAACAATTTAGCCCTGTGATCGCTTTTTTCAAGCTGCCAGGCCGAAAGACAGATAGTATATGTACCCTACAGACTCCGAGGAAAGTCATATTTCCTTATATTGGTCCCGACCAAATTGGTTCTAGGTATTGAAGGTGCTCTATCTGAATTTACTGCTAGACAGTTCGTAAAAGGCAATCCCTATTAACAAGACCACTGGTGGTAGAGTGATGTGCTGATACTTACCCGCATAATGACTCACGGCCACTGTTAATAATGTATCTCAATCTAAAGGATTTCAAGCAATCTGGATAGCTGCGTATCCGGCGGCCTATCCCATACCTAATTGCCATATTTATCCTGTCCACAGATATGTTATTGGCAAGCGATAATATAAAAATGGATCAAAATATCCATCTTGGACAGCACGTTTTGGATTAGGATTAGTTATTAATATTGGCCGTCAGTTATGTCCCGGTCTGGAGGGTAGGGAAGAAGGTGGACTCCCATCATACGTCTAACTTCCCGGCCATAAGATGTCGACGCACCTTTAACATCTATGGTATCTATAGGCCGCGATAGTCTAAAATTCGCTGTACAATTCCATAAAAAGCCCAGGTTATTCTTATTATTTATTAATAAAAAACATTCTGTTCAAATATTACATTACGCATGGTAAAACTAAATTTCCTGGTTATTTTATGATATAACTAGTAATAATGCTTTTAAATAGCCCTTTGAATCATAAAAAAATCTATACACAGCTTAATTGATGTTTCTAAACCATCATCAAATAATTGCTGGCAGTAATACCCGGGTAATAAGGTTGCTCAGTTCTCTTTGTCCTTCTACAGGTCATAGACTCTGTGTTTGCTAAATTTAATTGTGAATTAATTAAGTAAACAAACTTCCAAAGCTCAATTATCCAACTAAACATCTAAATATTCAAATATTAAATACTTCCACCACCTATCTATAATATCTATAACTTATTATAGATAGTATATACAGTCTGGCACTCGATACTCTCAGCCTACCCCGTAAGGGACTTGGCGTGAAGATATGTATGTATGTATGTATTATAGATAGGAATTTTCATGAACCCCTTTACAAGAAAAGTACATGACGTAAGTAAAGTATAAGAGTATTGTATATGTAATGTAACTACTATATGAAGTATTTCGATCACGTAAGCTTTAAAACGAAAAAATAGCATCTAAATCGGTCCATCCTTTCAAAAGTAATAATGACATAGATATACAGACAGAAAGGCACACTTCTATTTTTTCTGTCGGAAGTTAAAACTTTAAAAGAGTGAATACTATAGATATTTAAAAAATAGGCGCTGGCAAAAAGGGGCTGCAGAACATATTTAAGCGTTTTTTGAACGATTTTCTCTCTGTGTAAAACTGATCGTAGTAAAATTTAGCTGGAAGGTGACCTATTTATTCTATACAGAAGGCTCGCACTAAGAGGGGATATATCTATTGTAATTTAGTAGTAACAAACATCTTTGTTAATTGTTAACCAAAAAAAGCATTAGGTTTGCCTCAAGCTTTTAGTAATAATTTCAACAGGTTTATAAACGTCAGTGACCTATCTCATTATAAAATAATCATACATTAATTAATATAAGTTACATGTAATATAATTCGATATATAATTATCCTATTATAGAATATTCTCAACTGTGATAAAACATTATCACCATACTAATATTCTAATTGTAAAATCTCTGATAATACTCTAAAATACAACAACAACAACATATCTTCACGCCAAGTCCAATACACAGTAGGCATAGAGTATCGAGTGCCAGACCACACGATCCTGACAAACCTGTCTGGCTTTCTTCACATTTATTACCCTTTTCATGCTAATACGCCGGTTTCGGAGACTCTTGACACCACCCTCGGATAATATCCGAGTGATCTGATCTTTAAAAATCTCTGATAATACTCGTAAATACAGGGTTGCAAAAGGTTTTAGTTGTGTCTTGAGTATTAAATCCAAATAAAATTGTTTAACTTTGCATTTTTCCCCCAATTTTTTGTTTGTGGAAAATTGTAAATTAAATAATTTTATTTGGATTTAGGTATGTATTTCCGCAAAGTAACGCCTTCTTCTATCAATTTTCTTGATACAGTATAGTGCCTAATATAAAGTGATTTAACTTGTGCACTTTAACATTACGAAATGGTACAAAACGTCACTAAATATATTATCCGAAATTTAAGAATTACGAGGAGTTTTGGCGTCATCGAGAGAAAAGATGGTCGAGGTTTTTTCATAATTAATGAATTTCGTGTTAATATTGAGTGAAATTAGTCAATTTTGGTGGCATTTTGTACAATTTTGTTCAGTGAAAGTGCACAAATGAAATAATCATGAAGAAATTAGCGTCTCGTATTTTTCCTCGTTGCCGCCAATGTAATGAACATGAGCTTGTGTAAAAAGGCCACCGCTTTACCCAAGAGCCTGACATGACTTACTGACGACTCATGACTGATGACCTATTAAAATTGATATAAAATTTGATGCAAATTTCTACTTGACTAATGGCAAAATGCTAACGAGATTGCCAAAACCTAAAGAAAGAAGAAGAATTACGAAAAAATGGCGCCATATTTACACATACATTTACATATTTAAGCGTGTTAAAAATTAAATTAAATGTTACACATTATACGATTGGATTTAATGACAATTTAATCGGATGCCTGAAAAAAATATTTAAATACGACAATCTTTCGTATTTATAGTATTGACTCACCCGGATTGGTACCACCGCATTACCTATTTCTGCTGACATAACGTCCAATGCTTGCGTCGACGTGTTCCTGTTCAGAGGGTAAGGTAGCCGGTAAACTTACTTTTGCTCGAGGCCAAACATCCAGGCCTTAGGCTGGCAAAGCACCATTACCACCTTTGATGTTTCTAGGCGGCGTGAATTTCTTACCATCAGGAAATTTGTCTGCTTATTTGCCTTCCATTATCATAAAAAAATTAAAAAAATGGGATTGACATTGCAAAAATATTTCATTATAAGACAAATGCAACCTCGTGAGAGATAGCAGTTCCCAGCACTAGGGCTAACTAATGGCTTTGCAATCGATATTCAAGTTTTTTCGTGTACCCTCAAGCGGCAGACAAATTGTCTTGCAAGAAGAAATTAATTTGACAAGTCTCGAACAGCCCCCAGACGCCTGTATTAATTTATCTGGACGAGTAAAAATGTGGCTTTGGTCAGGGGTGGCTTCCTGTTGCCTTCGAACGATCGCTTTACACAACTTTTTTATTACTTTCTTCAAGTTATCAAGGACTAGTGGCCCTACCCGGCTTCGATCGGTTATGAAATACATATTATAAACCTTCATCTTTGATCACTTTATCTATCAAAAAAACTGCAGCAAAATCCGTTGCGTAGATTTAAAGATTTAAGCATACAAAGGGACATAAGGACACTTGGACGACTTTGTTTTATACTATGTAGTGATAAAGGGTAGTCATTATATTTTTTTGAATTACCTTTTGAAAATTAAAACAAATTTAGTAAATAAAAATAGCATTACCTGGAAACAGGTTTACCTGAAACTGCAGGAATCTTATTAATGACATCATCATTTAGGAGAAAGATATTTGTTTTAGCTTACTAAAAAAAAAGAAGGCTCTTAATTATTCGTTTTTATGCGTTTTGTTCTATGTTTATTGTCAATAAATTTAGATCATTCTTTGTTCCTAAGGTAGATCTTGATTAAAAAGCCATCCTATAAAAAACAACATTTTGCAAACAAATTAATAGTCTCCTCCTTTTTGGCATCTGTTAAATAATAGATTGATTTGTTAAAAAATCAAGAAAGGCCTTCCGCCGTTATACCCTTAATTAAACTTCAAGTGACTGCATCACAAAACCGGTATGTTTTCTAATGACAAATGTAAGAATATTTTTGTGTAATATGTGGATTGTGGACTGCATAAACGAATCGAACAATGCTTAATATCTAAATTTGTCGAGCGAATTGGAAGTTTGAAGATAAAGGGTTTACATACAAACAATGAAACACACCAAAACCATATTCCAAACTCGTAGCCGGGTAAAAATAAGCAGGGTAAAATTTATAAAGATGCGACAAATTGTACATTTGGTGGTACAGTTATTGCATTGTTTTAACTTAAATTCCACTCACGATTCTAAATTTAAAAATAAATATTAATGAGAAAAATTGATGTTTTATTTAATTCAGCTTTTCGCTAAAAGATATTGATAAAAACTAAAATATTAAAGTATGAAAAAAACTACGTCATTAGCTGTATTTAACCGATAGTGTGCGAAATGCATAATTTTTATTTGGAAATAAAATTAATCCTTTTCTACCGCATCATGTTCAAAAGTTTCACACTTGTTCGTAAAATGACGTCCTTAAACTTCTCACATCTATCTCAGCGGTATAATCGATAGATAAAATTCGTTGTATGAGTGACAAATCCATACCCAGTTATCCACTAAACACGGACATAATACTAGCAGGAAAAACTTCGTATAGGAAATATCGTCGTGACATCGATATAGAGGGGAAGTAACAAGTCAGGGGAACTCGCGGCTCGATTTATGACGATCTGATGATACAATCGAATAAAATAAATCACCTATAAATCAACGTCCGATTTGTGAGTGAGGTGGGAACGATATGTCTGCGATTTACTAGGATACCTCTTTTATTTTTCGTAATAGGAAATTGAATTATCGAATAACATGTGTTTAGTGACTGGTTCACAAATATATCATTGATTGTATCGTTTTGATTCTTTATGCATCCTACAAGAAATACACAACACATTACAAAAATCGTGTATCTTATTAAATAAAAATATCTTATCTATATATAGTGATGCCAAAACTTTGGACCCCTTTTTACGAAAATTGCGCTGACGTAGTAGCATGAAATTTGGCACACTTATAGTTTATGTATAGGAGAAGTGCAGAACGCTAATATTTTTCAATAACAATACTTATAAAGTAGATTAAATCAAAAAATAAAACATTACCCACACTACCATGCATTTCACACACACAAACAAATATATTGATGTTGACGATAAAAGATTACAGATGGCGCACTAACTATTCAGGAAACAAAGTAGTTGGTCTTAAGAAATGAAGATGGCATTCTTATCAACTTATGGTCGAATTTCGACCAATGTGCGATCACTAGTATATAAAAATGAACCACATTTTTTGTTGTGCTAGTTATTGTCACGAGAAGGTTCTTCTGAAGAGAGAAAAAGGTTACATCATAAGGAAAATGAAAAAAAAATGCTTTAATTTTTGTCATAAAAACTCTTATTAGATGTAAATGTCAAGCGATACGGGTCGGCTAGTGTTATATAAATATATTTTATATCAAACATACATCCATGCCAATATTATAAATGCGAAAGGCTGTATCAGTCTGTCGTTGCTCTTTCGCGACTAATTCGCTAAACTGATTTTAATAAAATTTGATATGCATATTCGACAAGGTAAAGATAATAGTTAAACATGGGCATTTTTTTTTCTAAAAGACTATATAAAGAGATAAAATTGTAACTATTCTCCGTTGACGAAGTTAAGCTAGTCTACAAAATGAATCTCTATTTCGCGTGGTCACCGCATCACGGCTGGACTGATAGACTAATATTGCAAATCCTTTTTTTGTTGTGTTAGTTACCATCAGGAGAAGGTTCTTACGCAGGGGAAAATCGGAAAAATTGCAGGGAAATGGGGAATGCAAACTGTTAGTAGCTGTTAATGTCAAGCGATACGAAGTTTGCCGGATCAGCTAGTTTTATATAAAATCTCGTATTTTGTATTTGCGTTCGCAATTCTCTTAACGGCTAGGCAGATTTTTACACATATTTAATGTATAAAAGGACGTAAGATGGAATGATAGAACAGCATTTTCCAGATCATCTGCACCGATTTATTTTTGCACTGCTGATTAAAAAAGAGACCTTGACGCAGATTACATTAAATAGCCAGAAAGACAAATCGCTTGAAGACCCATGACTCACTTGAGGAGCCCAGCTCTTCACATTCATCACAACCCCGTCGCAGCACCAACTTTTCAGCCCAGTAAGATGCACTTGATGTAGGTATCGCTTCATCATCATGAAGTCGACTATAAACACCTCCTTATCTATCGCCTTACCTATTCCTTCTGCCATAGCGTCATGACGTGTTCCGGTTCGGAGGGTAAGGTAGCCGGTAAACTTACTTTTGCTCTTTTGCTCGAGGCCTAACATCCGGACTTCAACGGCAACGCACAATGACCATCTTTGGTGTCTCTAGGCGGCGTGAATTTCTTACCATCAGGAAATCCGTCTGCTTGTTTGCCTTCCTATAACATAAAAAAAAAAAACAAAAAAAAACAACCAAGAAAAAAGTATATCCACTAAGAGATAGGCAGAGTTCCAACAAGAGCACCCACGACTAGCGGAAGACACTAAGTTCCACAATAAAACCGGACACATTACCAATTCTGTGCAACGTTGTATTTTTAGGAAAATTGAAAAAACTCTTTTTTCCCTTCTTGGGGATCGAAGACATCATGGAGTCAAGTCCCAGTCGATCCCGAGCAACATTTGTTATTAGAAAATAGGAAAAAGCACATTTTCTTTTTGTTGCTCAACCCCGGTAAACATATCCGGGGCCTCCAGAAGTCAAGTCTGACACCTTAGATGCTAGACCACAGTGGCGTGCGCTTTGAAAGGTATATTTAGTTTAAAAAATTGCCAAAGATTGAAATTATTATTAAATTGATTTAAAACCGATGCAGAAGAAGCCTTTATTTTGCTAATTCCGCGGCATCAGCGTATATAGTGTAGCAGTTGATTTAAAACCTAAATCAAGTGCGAGATATCTCCAATTAAAAAAGTAAAGATAAAGATACGTAGGCGAATCCGCGGATGATGGCTAGTACATAAGTTGGTCGGACGTCAAGCTCAAGTTGTGAGGTCGGAGACTGGAGGCGGTGTCGTCTTGAACAAAGACTTTAATTGTCGGTTATCCGTCGATAAATCCCCACAACCACTTATTACCGGACTTATCGAAGCATTGTTAATTGAATGTAAGCTTTTATTTCGACCCCATCACCGACGCCGTCACTAAATATAAATAATTTCAAAACATCGCCCCGTCTCTTTGTTTCAACTTTCGTTAACATTAAAACAGCCATTTTATACAATATTAGCTGACCCGGCAGATTTTGTTCTACCATATTTTTAATATGATTTTAGTTAAAAAAATTGGGGTGAGTCACCCTCATCACATACGGCTATAAAAAATAAATGTTGGCCGATTCTCAGACCTACTCAATATGCTCACATAATTTCACGAAAATCGGTACAGCCGTTTCGGAGGAGGTCAATCACGCACAACGTGACACGAGAATTTTATAAAGTAGATTAGCTAACCTGCTGAACTTCGTATCGCTTGACATTAAAAGCTACTAATAGTTTAATGAAACTTTTTTATAGTAGCTATTGTTTTTCTCACTTTCACTGTAACTAACCTGGTTTTTCTATTTATGAAAACCTTCTCCTATCAATATTTAATACAACAAAATAAGTAAGTAAATATATTCCGGAAGAGGTAGGCAGATGCCCAATCAGGATACCCATGACTAGCCGAAGACACTAAGTCCCACAATGTGATAGGCTACAATCCTATCGCCTACCGGGTACACATCCAATCTCAATTTTTTTATGAAGTTGGAAAAAACATATTTTCTTTTTGTTACCCCACACGGGGATCGAACCCGGGATCTCAAAAAGTCAAATCCAACACCTCGACCGCTAGATCACAGAGGCGATTAAACAAAATAAGAATTAGCTTCAATGGTCCATTCGTTTAGACGTGATGCCATGATCACAGGAAAATGGGAATTCATTAAACTAGTTTTCCGTGGTTTTGATAGAATAAATTAACTTCGCTGCTGCAAAGTCGAATTTCAGTTTATCGTTAATAATAACATAGAATACGAGTAGAATAGACCATCTGCCTCTCCGCCGGGCAACTCATAAGAGGCGAGCGCTGATTAAAACCAACCATTCAGTACCAACTAGACGATTGGTGATAGGGTGCTTTGCAGCCTCTTGCCCGGTTAGGGATCTACCACCTTACCTATTGCTACTGCCGTAATGACTCTGCCATGTTTCGGCCTTTAGACGCACGTTGGCACCGACGCCTGAGATACGGCTTTCGACATAGGTAATCGCTGATGTTGTAGAAGGAGGCTCAGATTAATCTTCGGTAAGACGTTGCGTATCGGTTTGGATAAATGCACTAAATTCTTCATAAGCTAGATCATTTCAAAAGTAGGTCATGCTATTGTTACATACCTATACGACCTAAAATACGGAACCATTGTTTAAAGCGTCAATAATAAAACCAATAATCGCATCAGGCGACCACAGAATATCTCTTCATCTATTACACTTTTTCTAATAAAACTTCTATATACACTAGTTCCAAAACCCAAAGACTCAATAACGATAGACAGGTTTACAAAATAAAAAATATTAAATTGATAAAATTTAATACGAGCCTTGTTAGAACATCTCCCATATCTTACATCTCAAATCGATTTCCTCTAACTCCATTGTAAGCTTGGCTTATCAAACGTCATCTTATCACTGGGTATGATGAGACGTCATCTATATTTCCACTGGATTTGAATTTTAAATAACCCCTATTCCAACTGTATAGAGTCTACTTTAAGAAAACCTGAATGTACAATAGCTTAAAATTGTACACAATCTAAAATGAATCATAACTGAATGAAAATAAAGTAAAATATTCAATGTGTACGTCAGGCTTGGATGTCTACGTGAAAACTCGTATGATCCATTCATACAATTCCATTCATTCAGTTGATATCAACACGTAATTTAATAGATCCTGATCATTAGGCACAACGTTAAGTGTTTTCTATATTACCTGCACATCATTGAACCTTGTATGTTACGAACCTTGTATCTGTGAACAGGTTATGGAAAGCATCGTAATGCCTAATTCTATTGTTTAATAGTTTGTTGAATACAAATAAACTGTTTGTTTGATTTTATACTGTAACATTTTTAAAGGTTCTCAATTCCGCTATACGGTTTTTTTTTTGTATTTTTTTAATGAATAAGTGTAATAAACACCTCCATACTAATTTTACATATTCTTCTTTTGATCATATAAAAAAATAATTATGTTTCAATGTGGTTTCTGAGTTATTCAACTTATTTCTACAAATTTTAAGGAAAGAAAATATTTCGCGAGATAGGATATTATATCATACTTTTTATACGTATTTTTTTACTTGTATACTAAAATTGGAAACAGAGAATAAGGCTTTAGTTTGCTAATTACGCGGGAAATCTTCCAAATAACACTGGATATGACCAACGATCCCATAAACCAGACCAATGACATATTTGAATAATTAATTTCTTTGTGGTAAATGGTATAACATGTGGTATTTTGACAAAGTTGACGTTAAGGACGTGCAAAGTTGGATTGTTTCTCAAGTTTGGACTATATTTCACTTGGAAAGAGAGCAAAATAAAAGATTATTCTACATTTAATTTAATGGATTTTCGTAAAATAATGCATAATTCAATAAAAGAAAATAAATATATTTTTCGTAGTTTTAATTTATATCATTTAAATTGATATTACCCATAAACATGATCGCCTCGTTGGCTTAAGACGAGAAGCTTATAGATAGAACAAAGGGTAAGCGTATACGTCTAACTCCAGCGACCAAGAGCGACTTAGGTACGATTCTCGACGGGGGCAGACAATTGTGTGACGAACTTCGATGTCGTCAGGACTGGGTGTTTATTATATTAATTCATCATCATAATCATGAGCCCGAGGACGTCCACTGCTGGACATAGGCTTCAAAGAGCGCCACCAGTTACGGTCACCAGCAGCTTGTATCCACGACTCCCCGTGACTTTGACCAGATTATCAGTAGATCGGGTGGGAGGTCGTCCAACACTACGTCCTCCGGCGCGGGGACGCCGCTCGAGAACCTTTCTTCCCAAGCGGTTGTCGGTTCTGCGAGAAATGTGACCAGCTCCTTGCCACTTCAGCTTGCTTTGAACTTTTTGTTCTCGTTCTTTTGAAGATCACCAAATTACAGATCATATCACGCAGAGAAGCATCGAACATAGCTCTCTTCATAGCACTCTGAGCTTAATTAAGTTACTCACATTTATATTAATTCCGTTATCTATTTAAGTATTTCTGTGTATTTATATCTTTTAATGATACACGTAATACAAGAGTTGAATTTAGTTACTTTGGAATTAGATAAATGTTTGTCTTTATGTAATATGTCCTTTATGTAATATCTGTAGCATTTGTAGAATTACCCTACTTCCAAAAGACCTCTTACAGAAATAACAGTAGTAAGATCATATTTGTTTAGTACCAACTAATTTTTTTGTCACAGACCTTCTTATGAACATGGACTAACGTAGGAGCATAATTAAGTTGATATTACACTCTATATCACATTGCAACAACGATTATAATACCAGGTTGAATCTTAGAGTGTTTAACTCCGTATTTAAAAATACGACAGAATATGTATTTCATCAAAATTCATACACTGAAATATTGTTTATCACTCATTCATACTTATTCCATCCTCCATATATCAAAGCAGTTAATATTCTTTCATGATTGAAATAATGATAGTTTAAGAGTTATAAATCGAGGTTATGTCCCTGTCAAACCATTGAGGAGTCATCCCACTCAGGATGCGCCTACATGTTCGGAGACAAAGGCTAGTATTACCATAGGGGGTGTGGAGGGGAGTGGTCGTATTAATCACGTCCCGGCACGAGCTGTGTGTCTGCACGCTCGCTTGTTTAACAGGAACCATAAGTCATTCAAGAGACCATTTAAATAACACTAACAAATTTTAATATGTTTTTGTGAAAGACTTTTTATTTTAACCTCCGATGGCAAAAGAGGGTTACAGTTTCGACGTATCTATGTATATGTGTGTGACTGTATCATCTCTTTTGAATGGATGAACCGATTGCGATGCGAATTAATCTGTTTAAAAGTTGACATGAACAAGGTGGTTCATAACTACATTGCATGTGTGTTTTGTAGAAAATTTTTAGTTTTTTTTTAATATTAGCTTTATTTCTATTTCGCCGCGTACATTAAAACATCAACAAAGTAATTTAATGTCGTATTTACTTTTTGAATTCTTTGGATAGAGAAAAATTATCCGCATCTACCACATCAATCACAATTCGCCAATCAAATGCAATTTTATCAGCACGAATGTTGTCATTGTTTAGGTCAGATATCAAAGTAAAACTGCTTAACTATGCTTTTTGACAGTGTTGTAATATAAGCGACGGCTTACAATATTTTTGTAGTATGTGGTTGCGCTTGATATAGTTTAATTCAAAGATTTGGTAATTTTCATTAGTATGTATCTATGCTACTACTACACTATGAACACTAAATTAAAAATTTAAATCCATTCCAAAAGTGACAAATTCTAACTTTTCGCTTGTTACAATCAAGAGTTTCGTGACGTTGTTGCACAAGAAGATGGAAGAATAACTGAAGTTGATTATTATTGTTGAAATAATATTTGCATTAAGTTGAATGAAATTATATAATAAGTCAGGTGCAGGTGCAAGGTCTCGTCGTAAGATAGTGCCATACAAAAATGTCCTTTGCACAACATAATGGAACTAACTACACACAATAGAATCAAGTCGGAGCGCCTAATCAAAGCTTAGTAAAAGGATAAAGTAGACATTTAGAAACAAGAGGATATCCGAGACGTTAACTGCTTCTATTGTCAACATAAATACAGCACATTTGCTATAATTATAGAGAGTCCCCCACAATCCTGGTATTAGCCTGCTCGCCTTCAACCTACACCCATTTTATACCAATAATCTGACGTTCACATTGCTACTTTAATGCTCATTGCCGTATATCTTTGTGTTAGAAATTGTTTCAAGTTTTATGAATCGTCAATGTATTGGTTTTCACTGTATATATCGAAATGAAATATATAAGTAAAAGGTGGCAGGGTGTCAGACCTATGATTATAACGTTATCAACGGAGGGGCACATTTGTGGCGAAAAATTTAGCAACCATCGGCTTTAAATTGTCGCCATTATAAAAAGTATTGATTTTTTTTATTTCAAAGATTTGTTTGCTTTTTGTTGCTGTAAGTATCATCACGCGTATCGCAAAATAGGAAAGTAAAAGCTCAACTCACTAGATGAAGACACTACATCCCGCATCCTATCTCTGATCGGTTACATATCCAATCACGTTGACTCTTATCATTAGCAAGGTAGTGCGCTTGTGTGCTGGCCTTTCGCATGAAAAAATAAACTTATTGGTGCTTGACCCGGGATCAAACCTAGGAGCTCACGAAGTGAAGTCCAACATTGGACCGCTAGACCAGAGAGCTATAATGCATGCCACCTGGAATATGGAGTCATTAAAGATAAGAATATCTTGACGGCAACCTAACACTGTCAGTTGTAGAGTTAATTATTTTCCATGTGTGTGTTTACCAATTACTTTATGATCCATAGTGAAACACTACAATGGACAGCAATAACTTAATGGTAACCTGAATAGATAAGACGGAATACCTTTATTCCATAATCATATACTTCTTTTAGGCCCAACGTAATCTGCAACATTTGACGCTACAACTTTAAATAAATATCCTTTAAATTAATTACACAGATTTATCTAATCCCAAAGTAAGCAAATTATATTTTTGTGTTATAGGTGTTTTACAACGATACTAATACATACAAATACTTAAATACCCACTGGAATAAATTTAATAAATTTCCACCCAGACCAGCACACATTTCCACCCAGACAATACACACATCTAAATGTTTATCACACATATATCTGCATCCGTCGGGAATCGAACCCGAGCCTCGCGGCTATTGGGTGGTATTAGATATGTACGCTAACACCTCGACCAATGAAGCGGTCTTTAACTTTTAATGTATTGCACAATGCCACCACCACAAAAAGTCCTACATCGCGATATCACAGTTTCTTCGTGCTCTTGCAGACTTAGAACTTCAAATGCATCACAATTGAAACTTGGTTCTCAGACAGTACACCTCGAGAGACTGAAAGGCACTTGAAGAACATGAAGAAGGGCCTTATTTACTAGACTTTTGCTTTGTGGAATAGATTTCGTCTACATTAGTACCAGCGCCTTGCCTATTCCTGCCACTATACGATCAATGCTCGCCTCTTCATTAATAACTACAGTTGTTAACGTCAGGATAATATGTTAACACCCTTCGACCACTGAGGAGAGACTAGGTATCAGTAGTAGTGAGTTAGTTGAGTAATCCACTAATCAACTAATGTAGTCAGTCATTTGTAGATAGTATGGTGTAGCAACTTGTCCTGAGTGGTACCACTGCTTTATTAATTCATGACAATTATAACCCCAGTCATAAATAGCGACGCACCAGTTACATCTGTGATATTAATTGACGACAGTTATCTCTTACAATCAGCTTAATTTTTTTATACTATAAAATTAATCGCTGTGAGTAGGGATGTAAATGGCGAAATATGCTCATTTGTTTTTTTTCGCAACTTCAAATTTTTCCAGTAAAATACATGTAATTTTGAAATAACACAAACTTAGGGCTATTTAAGAAACATAAATTTACATGTATAACATGTGTATTAATCAATGCATTTTTGATAAATTACAAAAAAAATATGAAAAAAAACACACATGGAAATAAATAAACAGTTCTAAAAATAAATAAAGTATAAGAAGATGATGATTTAACCATAAAGTTGTTTTATTATTATTAGTCCTAAAAAACAACAGCGAAAGCTATAATGTAAAATACATTTGAAAATAAAAAAAAAATTAATTAGTTACTTTAAGTCATCAGAAACAACAATGACAAATAACGATATTAGTTTCTTGAATTTCCAATTGACAGCAAACGTTTTTCGTTCTAAATAGTATCGTTTTAATTTTAGAATTCCAAAAAGGGACAGCAAAAGACTTAGGACTAAATCTGATTAAAAAAATCGAAAAGAATCATTCGCATTTAACGAGTGAAAAATGTTAGAAACTTCGTGGAATCGCGGAGATCGCGTGAGGATCGCGAGATACCATTGTTGAGTCAATAAAATCGTCTTTGATTGATGGAGTCAATTTTTTATCACTCGTCCATTTAATACTAACGAGAAAGACTTTGATCTCGAACGTAACAATGCCAGTTTTTTTCTATTCGATCATCGATTACTTTTTATCGATAAAAATATCAATAGTTTACGCCCACGGTTAATTTTGACATTAGTAAAATTGAAACTTGACACGTGTTACGAAAATAATTTTGTGGGTGCGTGATTGTGCGCTTTTATCACTTCTATTTGTTTCTTTTGACCGACGCCTCGAGTGCGTTCGAGGCATTTAGTGCGTGACTGGCGCTTTTTTATTGCCTTTGTATTGAAAAAGTGCTCGTATCACCGTTTGGAGTGTGTCAGAATGGCTCCACCTGACGCTTCTTCCTCCAGACCGTCGAAAATTGACTTTCTTTGCATAATAACCGCCAATTTGGCGGAACACTCAAGGAATTTCATTAACGTACGGATATAAGTAACTTGTCAGAATTCAGACAGTTATATTATTAGTTACTTTGTTTTTGTAAAAAATATTAACATGCTTCTCTTCCTTAGTTCTCTCTTCCTTCCTTTTGTTTCAGTTAAGGAATGACCCAGCTAGTTAACCGCTGATGAAAAAGACGATTGTTGTAAGTATGTGTTTGTGCTTGTGTGTGTATGTCTGTGTATCTGTGGCATCACAATTAAGAGCAAATGAACCAATTCTCATACCGAGTTTTGTTTGAAAGCTGAGGTGATCGAGATGGATCTTAGATTATATGTAGATACCAACCTATTGAAAATTTTTAAAAATACTTGAATATTAAATGTAAAAATAGGCTATTGAAAATGTTTAATTTTACTTTTTTTCATAATTTTTTACCAGTATCTGTGAATTAGCTTCTTCATTCGTGGCTGATAAAAAGGTAACATTTAATTAAGTAGCTAATTACAGACTGAACTGGGCGATACATTTGAGAACGGTAGACACTAGTATCAAGAACCACAATTATGGTTAAAGAATATATATATTGAATACCAATTTACAATTACTATCTATTAATCTGTTAATCTTTGTTGTAAATCAAGGGTCGACCTGCAATTATTGTTTTACTTTTTGGTTATTAAGATATTGAACTCAGTTACTTAGATAATTAAAACTATCGCCGTTTATAAAAGTGAACAAGACCAAGTTACTAACTAGGTAACTGAGTAGCACTAGCAACCCAATTTTTTTTCACTATTCACAAAGTTAATTTCAAAATATATTTAAATCATAATTTTAGTACACTATATGTAAAATTAATAAAATAGTAATGAAGAAGTTTTTATTAAAATATAATAATAGGATGTAGGTATGAACGCACGCACACATACCTAAAAAAAGGTGTACAGAGATGCAACCAGGGCACCCAGAATTAACCGACGGTACCTACTTAGTTTCACAATGATGTACGTGGCAAAACTATTTTCAACCGTGTACTTACCTAATACCAGCATGTTTTCTATTAGAAATTTAAAAAAAAAAAACACATTTTCAGTTTCCCATCATAAATCAAATCTGAGACCTCATACAGTCAACGCCAACACCAAACCACTAGACCACAGAGACGACCACAACATAAGTACACATTTAAACTAAAAAACAAATTTTAAATTGAAGGCAATATTTGTAGACCATATTTATCTTTCCTTATTCAGAAAGCAGCCATTCATTCAAATTTCCATAGACGTTACTGACGTTGTAAATAAACTTTCAATTACAAACATAGGAGTAAATCCTCTCGTTAGACAGGTCACTGCGGGCCACTCGTGCCCCCAAAACATTCAATAACATAACTTATATCTCGAAAACGAGACTTCAAATTACACAAAACTGACAGGCTTAATATTCGCCGTAAGCTTTGGCCCGTGGACGGTCAGAACACCTCATGCTGAGCATTTAATTTGTTCCATGCATCCTTTACATGCGTTTTTCGTTTTATTTCGAGGTTGATCGATCGTTTGCTCGCTTTTTTACATTGTTTAATTTTTAGAATATCTGTTTTGCTAAGTCATTAGTGTTATACTGTTTGTGTTTTAACCGACTTTAGAAAGGAGCAGGTTGTATGTTTGAATCCTATTTTTACGTACCGACTAACATACATAAAAAAGGATTTCTCCGTCATTTGTGAACCGATTTCAGAAATTATTGTTTTATTTGTAGGAGCTTGCTTTCGACTGTGACAATCAAATTAGAATCTTATGATGGAATCCCATAAAAACCGAAAGAAAAAATACAAAAATAAATTTTAAGTGTGCTTGGACGACATAATCTTTGAGTAGAAGCAGGATTTTTTGCAGTTTTACTGCATTTAAGTTAGGTGTATGAATATTGTTTTGTTTTATTACTAAGTAGGTACATTAATTAATATGTATTTTGCCGATTCTATTATCCATAACCAGAAATATACCTAAATATATATAAAAAAGTCATGTTTGTTACACTATTTATAACTCAAGAACAGTTTTTTAGTTATAAACTAATTTGGCTGAGAATTGATGGGAAGGTAGCTCAGAACCATGAGAACGACATAGGGTACATTTTATTCCTTTCAATTCAATTATGAGGAAAATAGGAAAAACAACATTTAATTTATCCCACTCAAATTGAGCGGGTGACACAAAGTTCACCGGAACAGCTAGTTACTAAAAAAGTAGTTATTAACCACATTAATTTCTTGTGTAGTACAGCATCTTCGTAGACACGCATGTATAATCACTGCATAGTATAAGACAAAGTCGCTTCCTCTGAGCATAGGTGGTTTTTTTTTACTATAGGTGGTTTACTTATTTCTTTCTACTAAAATAATCTCTTAGAAGTTTAAATGAAAGGACAATGTTTACCGGGTCAGCTAGTATAATATATAAATAGGCATCGTATTGAAAACTACTAACTTTATTTATATTGGTACGAGGGTGGATCCAAAAGTTCTAAGCCCGACCAAGAAAATGAAAGAAAAGTGGGTCTAAATTTATTTTTATTTTTCGACATAGTCTCCATCTAGCTCAACACACTTCTTCCACCTGACCTGCAACTTGTTTATCCCCTCGAAAAAAAAAGATTCCGGAAGGTCGGCGAAATAGTCGCAGTAAACGACTCTAAGGGGTCCGCGTCTTTGGAAAATTTTGAAAGTAATTCGTGCCCTTTAAACTTTAAGAACCCTTGGTAGGTATATAAGAAGGCTACAGTATAGTACTACCATTTAAATTATGCACTTCGGATTTACACTTTTTACTATTTTTACACTTTATACTTTTATTTTTAAATTGGCTGACCTAATCTAAATTTAACCGAAATTATTAACTGTGTAATAACTACTCTATATATACATATATTTAAAATACATTCGGATTTCCGAAGCTTGACGAATGTAGCTGAAGCGCATAATTTAAATAGAACTACTGTACCATAGTGGAGACTTGTTGAAAATATTTGCAAAGAACACTTAGCAAATATAAAGGCATAACGTATCTACTAGGAACTTTTTTTCGATGATTCTTAGTGTCCTTATGTCACAATTACAAACACTCTACAGATAAAGATATCTAACAGCACATTGAAACATGTGCCAACAAAATAAGAATCACTCTACCTATATACTTATTCAGCAATGTCTGATAATAATAGTAATTGGCGAATCGCAGGAAGATATTTGGCCAGCGTAGTTAGCCTGTCCACAGCGGGATTTATGTCTGAACTTCGCTGTTCACTGCAATTTTACTTCCATATCCACTTATTGTGAAAAGTACCGCTTACAATAGGTACGTCAGCCAAGAAATAAAAAATAAATTGTCCCGAAAAGAGTTTTTAAATTTACTTCAAAAGTTTTAAATTTGTCAGTGTTTATGCCTCTTATTGTCGGCTGCACTACCACAAATCGTAATTTAATACTAGATTTCCTGACAATCTAGTTGTTCCGCAATCAGGTACAACTTTATAATCGAGATATTGCCATTCAGTACCTACAAAAATATTTTTCTTTTCATTTCATACAAAAATATTTTTCAGACGGATTTCCTGATGGTAAGAAGTTCACGCCGCCTAGAAACACCAAAGGTGATAGTGGTGCGCTGCCAACCTGAGGTCGGGATGTGGGAGGCCTCGAGCAAAAGTAAGTTTACCGGCTACCTTACCATCCGAACCGGAACACGTCATGACGCTATGGCGGCAGGAATAGGTAAGGCGGTGGTACCAATCTGGGCGAGTCGCTGCTGAACTCTACCAACTAGCCAGATGTCACGGTGTTAGTGACGGTGAGCCTATGCTCGCCTTTTACGAGCTGCCTGGCAAGGAAGGTAGATGGTCTATTCTACAAAGGAGCCCGGACCGACAACAATTTCTCTAATAACATAAAACATTTACCAAATAAAAGTATTAATAGCCTTAAAATAATGACAGGTTGAAATGTCCTTATACAATGTAGGTAATTAAATTACAATAAAATAAATATGTAATAATATTTTAATGGTAATAACTTGAAATTAATATAAAAGTTGTGTACATTTTAAAATATTTTGATATTTGAACTCGTACAGTACTACTACTTAAATTATGCGATTCGGCTTTAAACTTTTTACTGTTTTTACACTTTATACTATTATTCTTAAATAGGCTCACCTAACCTAAATTTAAGCGAAATGATTAATTATGTGTTAACTCTTGACGAAATTCGGTTATATTCGTTAAGCTTGACGAATATAACCGAAGCGCATAATTTAAATAGTACTACTGTACATTGGTTATAACAATATGCAATTACCATTATTCTGCAAATAAATCATCATTTATTATTTATCACATATCAGTTTTTTTGTTGACGTTGAATGGAAATTCGTCCAAGATATAATTTATAAATATCACTTGTACATTCCACAACATGTTTTTGTTGTTGTTTCAGCCCACCGGTTTCGCTGTTTAAGCATAATCAAGGTTATAAGTACCGTATGTACTTAAGTACCCCTGAAGTTAGGTTCATTTTAATACAATCTTTTTGGCTGATGTCGTATCCTACATAAGAACATTGAATGTTTATCAATAGGAACCTTCTTCGGATAAAAAAAAGTACTTCACACCCATATCCCCGAAGAGGTAGGCAGAGGCACATCCAGGGCACCTACGATTAGCCGAAGACACTAAGTCTCATAATGTGATAGGTGGCAAGCCTAGCGCCAACCGGGCACACATCCAATCCCGAGCAATATTTTTTTTAAATAACTTTCTTCTCCAGATAATAACTAAAATAATAAAAAAACAACCTACATACCTTCACGCGCTATAAGATAAACAAGGAAAATAATGATTAATTTTTAAGTATAAGGATAACTAGAATTTTCATACCGATAAAATTAATTAACAAACCCAAATAGGAATTCTTCATATATTATATTATCTCTTGTCAAATCAATGAAACGTTTCAGTGATAAGGTTACAATTCACCGTTTTAAAGTGCCTTATGGAAGAGATAAAAAAGTCTCATAAATAGATTTTTTATAAAAAAATACTTATGGTTTTGAAGTGAAAACATCTTTAGCGGCGTTGCGCACTTTTTTTGGAATGGGTAAAAGCTTCTAAACTAGCGTTAGAACACGTGACCTGAAATTTCGTAAGACGAACTTTACGTTTCGTCTTACGCGAAAAAGACGCCCCAGGGCACTTGCGCAAATGTTCGTGTTGTAATGTTTGTGTACGATAGCGCAATAAACGAATATTGTATTCTAATACAAAATTGATATTACTTTCATACTGATAATTTGAGCTATTCGTGCAAAATTATTCCCTAGTCAAAATATCAAAAATGCACAACGTTAATATTCAAGTTTTCACTTCTGCCGGCACTCCCGGAGTGCAACCCGTTTTTTTCAAAATACAGCATATGAACAAATAAATTTTTCTTCTCATCATAGAATTCAGGGTTTCAACGCTCAATTCACATAAGCGCCATAATAAACTTCACCTCCACTAGACCTGTTCTCAGCAGGTTCACTCGGATAACACGCGACTATTTGTGCGCAGTTCTACACCATCAGATAACGCTGGAACAGTAACACGGGATATTGTCCATGCTTCATCATATACCAGTGAAGATGTACTAACAACTACTAACATTATCGATATCGATGAAATTCAATTCCTAACAAAATAATACTCGTAGCAGTTTGAGTATTAAACAACATATTTTCAACTAGATAATAATTTAAAATACAGCCGCAGAATAACTCAAGTAGCAAGTCTAGCATGAATGCTAGAATTTTATATAGTGAAAACACATTTTTTTATTAATTTTCATTCACTAACTATAACATTAACAGTTTAAAAATTGGAGTATGGTCTACTTTTGAATGCAACAAATAATACTAAGAAAATATACCATTTTACATCCATACATACAAATGTTAACGCCCAGTCGCATGCGTGCTAAGCAGAGAATATCATATGACAAGTGTCAAGGCCTTGCAGATTAGCTTAGCGTCCACCATAATCATTACTTTTTTATACAAACATGTCAGTTTAGGATACTTTTGAAACCATCCTCGGATTTGATTGTAAAATCAGTATAGGTCTAGGGTAGGGTAGGCTAGGGTAACTACATCAATCCACATTCGCATTGTATATCTAATTTCTCAATCTTTCATCATTCTTTGGAAGCTAGGAGCTAAGGATCGTGACATTTGCCACTTGATACTCCCTGCCCATCCCGTAAGAGACTTGGCGTGAAGATATGTATGTATGTTTCACCTACCAATCTTTCCACATGTCCGAACCAACGATAATTCCAAATAACATCTTTAGTATCTACTACGCCATATTTTTATCAATAGACTTCTTCGAGACTACGAAAAAATCGCGAAGTAGCAGCACCTACACGTCGCTGTCATCAATCAAACATCGGGCAGCTTGTCGACATGTCGACATTTTTATCAACATTCTTCTTATTTGCTGTCTAAGGCTCTGTTCCTATAATCAACAAACCTTAATCTGTTAATACAACCATTGGTAGTTAGTCTAAAAGTGACGAATTGTTGCTCATAGTTACACAAAATGTGTCGAATTAACAGTTAATAACGATAGAAGTTATACTATTCGTTCAAAATACTACCGTATCAAATCGTAATCAAAACGCCTCGTTTCTTGAATATAGGAACTGGGCATAAGTGTGAAAGAAACGACAGGTTGCACTCCGGGAGTGCCGGCAAAAGTGAAAACTTGAATGTTAACGTTGTGCATTTTTGATATTTTGGATTGGTTAGGGAATAATTTTGCACGAATTGCTTTTATCAGTATGAAAGTACAATTTTTATGTGGTGAAATACAATACTGATTTATTGCGTTATCGTACACAAACATGACAACACGAACATTCGCGCATGCGCCCTGCGCCGTCTTACGAATTTTCGATCAGGTCACATGTCCTGACGCGAGTTTAGAAGTTTTTACCCATTCCAAAAAAAGTGCCAACGCCGCTAAAGAAGTTTTCACTTTAATAATCCAAGTTCCCAGAGTCCATCCCTAGCAGCACCTACACGTCGCGGTCGCCGTCACCAGTCCAACATCGGGCAGCGTGTCGACACGCTACAACACTAGGGGGCCTCACGCGTAGTGATACGTCGCCGCAAGCTCGTAATTTAAAATCGCTGATTTATAGTCCAACAGTAGCATTAAATTTGTAATCATATATTGATTTACAACCTCGATAGGGCGCGCCCGCTGTCTTCCGAGAAATGAGACAGGGTCTATTGCCATTTGCCTCCGCGACCATTTGCCAGGAAATTGCTTTCGGAGTGTGGGCAGCTATATATGTACCACTAAATTGTGATATGAACAATGCCATTTGTATTACGTGCAAAAATAATACGCATGAATATCACCACGTAGCTTTAACTGTATTCAAATAAATTGCCGAGGTTATGAA
>NJDC01000470.1:44059-83269 GCA_002245475.1 Calephelis virginiensis
AATAACTCTAAATAACAAAACTAAATCAAATCACGACATTCTGTACGAATTTGATATTATTGTTAAATCGTACTAACTTATTCTTATTATCCTATTAATATTATAAATGCGAAAGTTTGTAAGTATGGATGTATGGATGTTTGTTACTCTTTCACGCTTGAATGGCTGAACGGATTTGTCTGAAATTTGGAAGACAGATAGATTGTGACCTGGATTAACATATAGGCTATTTTTAATCCCGATCGCACACCGGGTTTCTGTGAAAACGCGGGCGAAGCCGCAGGTAGCAGCAAGTACAGAAATAAATTATCGTGAAGTTTTTAAAATTAGATTTTTCCATGGATTTTTTACCAAACAAACTTTTTAAAGCTAGTTTTAATAATATAATCGTTCCCCTTGGAGTTTTCCAATGACGAAGGATGTGAGAGTTTTGTATGCAAATAACATTGTGTTCGAGTGTGTAATATTGCACCTATTGACAATTATCTGAGCTTTTACTATAAGTCTACGGGGTATCAGCTCGTACCAGGTTTACGGGGAGCTGCCAGGCAGCTCGAAAAAGGCGAGCGCAGGCTTACCGTCATTAACACCGTGACATCTGACTAGGTGGTAGAGTTTCGCAGCGACTCACCCGGATTTACGGAGTAGCACCGCCTTACCTATTACTGCCGCCATAACGTCATGACGTGTTCTGGTTTGGAGGGTAAGGTAGCCGGTAAACTTACTTTTGCTCGAGGCCTCCCACATCCCGACCTCAGGTTGGCAACGCACCATTACCACCTTTGGTGTCTCTAGGCGGCATGAATTTCTTTCCATCAGGAAATCCGTCTGCTTGTTTGCCTTCCAATACATATTCCAATATATATATTCCAATACATAAAAAAAATACCATACTAGTCTACTATGTCTTCGTAAATTATTTGTATAAAAGCTTAGAAAAGCGCCTCTATTGTCAACTGAAAGAACTAAATTTTCGGAACAAATGCGCTACAGATTAAGATACCTAAGTTACCAAACGTAGTCTACCAAATATGGAATAATACTGCATACATTTTAATACTTAGTTTACTTTCACTATGGCCGTGTTTGTCTGTATTCGATGGTTTTTCTACCTGGCAGCTTGACAGAGGCTAGCAAAAATTAAATAAGTCATTAACGACAATTTGTCATTGTCAACATGTCAAAAGTCATTGCTGAGCAGCAACTCGGGTGTGGTAAGCCACAATGAAAGTATTTGTCACATACGGCTTCTGGTCTGAAGGGAAGACTTAGACATCCATCTTATCATCCTGGCCACAGAACAATAGCTTATCTGTAACATCAATAGTGTCCATAAGCTACGGCTGTACCTTCAAAAGAGTTAAGGTGCTTATTCAATGTCTTATAACATAAAAAATTGCAGAAATAATAAAACAACTATCTTTCTTTTCTGGATAAGAAGATAGGATGAGCGTATCCGAAATAATATAGTTACAAAAATCATAATTAAAAATACCTAATAGCGCATCTGCAATAACTTATTCTCGAAGCTCAAACCAGCGGGATGTGGGTGTCAGGGTGACGCGCGAGGACTATGATTTCCTCCTCGGTCCGCTTGCCTTCAACAAATGATTGATGCCTATTAATCTTTACAATCGAAATCTGCTTGTAATGACGCTTAAATTAAAGTCAGTCCACATGCAATTGCCATAATGAATGGGGAATGGCGACAAGCTTTTAGCACGGCTGAAGGTATCTCACCGTTACAGAAAAAGTAGTAGTTATATCATAATATATTTTACATTTCTTTTAAATTCTCTCTGGGTCTGGGGTTTGCTGAAAAATATATTTAAGAGATTCCCTCTTGTATAATATTATATGTGCACTTATTTTATTACTGTTTTGTATACAATAGAGTTTTAAATAAATAAGTATAAAGTATATGTGTAATATTTATAGACCATTTTTTGATAACATGTTTTGTAATTGACATAAAAACTATTTTGTTCTATGTTAAATTTGCCACCCCATTTGAATACTCGTGTTGCTTAAGGTTGCCTGGCATAGAATGCTATTAGATTCTAAACTTAAAAATAATTTATACTAATATTATTAATGCAAAAGTCTGTCGTCTGTCTGTTAAGCTTTCGTGGGTAAACTGCACTACAGATTTGCATTAAATTTGATATGTTTATAGGTACAGACACGTGTACAAATACAGACCTAATTTTTAATAATTATAATTAATATTTTTAATAATATTTTTTATAGTCCATTCCCGACTTTTTTACTGAAGTATTTACGATGATAGAGTCAGTGCATTATTTAATACCAATGAAGTTTAGGACACCGCTGTTCTACAATCTGTAGTCGTCTTATAAATAAACAAGGACTAAAATAATCGAAAGTTCAACCCGATACTATAGTCTTTATTACAGTGAGAAACAGACTATAATGTCAGCATACATTTACTCCTACTTTAGTTTATGTTTTTTAATAAACTTAAAGCATGTGGAACAAATTTTATTTCTGAGTGAAAATTTAATAACTTTGATATGCGAACGTTTTTGTTTTGTAACAGCTTGTCTCTAGATATCGAATCCAAGGTCTCTTATAACTGATAGTACACGTCTTGTAAACGGCGGCTTCATCTAACAATAAAAAAAGATAGTTACTGTAAAAAAAGTAAATAAACTGTTTTGTATAAGTATTGCTACAAATTTTGTAGCTATTTTTATTTTTTAGTTCAATAGGTGAGTAAGAAAACCACAAATAGTTTCTGTTTTGTATTGATTATTTTATCTATTTTTTAAATTTTTATACTCGTAAATGTACTTCTTGTGTGCATGTGTCACTAAACTCCTCCTAAACGACTTTGATGATTTTTTTGTGTGTGTTCAAGGGATTAGAGAATTGTTTAGATTCACAATTTGGTACACTGGAAATTGTTTTTATAATTATTTTTCATTAGTTGGTAGTCGTTGATTCTGAAATGTTTTACATTGGATCCGGCAGACTGCGCTACTATCGGAGCATCAGATGATATGTAGAAGCTGTTAATATCGACCGATACAAAGTTTGCTGTGTGGGCTAATTTCTATATAATTACATATAAGCATTTCTATTTCATGTTTAGCTAAAATCTCATTTTATTGAAATAAGAATCAGAGGAGTAATTCAGTAATAGCGGAGCCGCGGACTTTTATAAGCGTATAAGTATGTTGAACTCTACCTTAACCAACTAAACTTTGCTACTTAGATATATCTTTTTTACGTGATAAGACAACGAAATCAGAAAATCTGTGTGCATGTTTGCCTTCCATTATCATAAAAAAGAACAAGAACATGGCCCTGATAGTAAGAGACAAAACAAGTGTACCTATATGGGAACATTATAGATTCATCGATGTCCAATATTGCAGAATATAACATGGCGCTCTACAACCAGTTGTCTGAGCAGCTGCCTGGCAGAAAGACATGTAGGCTTTGAGACTCAGGAAATCGGGAGCAACATGGGGCAAATAGTTTGTAGATATAATTCATATTCCACATAAAATGTCAACCGCAGTAGAAAATACCCCAAAGAATAGCCAAAGCTTAGCTCATTCATCCAAAGTTGATATCCATTGATGGAATAACACGACATACGAATCATCGTAACCCATTAATCCCAATGTGCACCAAGATAACCGCTTCTCAGAACACAAGAAAGGCCTATCAGTCCGACGCCGCTAAAGGCGTGAAGCCATAACCTCTAATAATAAAATATTATATATTCGTGCCCACGTGCCACGAATAATGACGAAATGCCGCAACAAACCTAAGTGTTTTAGCTCGCATATAGTTTTATACTCTATCGGCACCTCTGAGGACATTGTTTAAAAATTTTATGTCGCTTGACAATGCTTGTGTTTTGTGATGTTGCGAATACTTAATTTGGATAACCCTTTATTGTACATCTTTATAAAGTGCTAGCCTACGTTATTTCCATTCATTCAAATATATATTCGCTCTTACTCAACAAAATTTTATAAAACGTGGCTTAGAATATTATATGTACTTACTTACTTAAAAGGGGATCATAATATGTAACATTTACTTGTTTTCATTAGTCTACCTTAATTAGTTATTTATTTTCATGAACGCAATTAATTTTATATCGCCTCTATGGTCTAGACGTACGTCGTCGAGTTTGACTTCTCAAGGTCTCGCGGTCGATCCCCGGGTCGGGCAACTTTAAAAGTAGAAAATGTAAATTTTCAATTTTGTAATAAAAATAACGTTACCCGAGATTGGATATATGCCCGGAAGGCGATAGGCTTGCCAAGTATCACATTGTAAGCCTTAGTGTCTTCGGCTAGTCGTGGTTGCCCTGGTTGTGCCTCTGCCTACGTTTTCGTGCATATGGGCTTGAAGATACTCTTTATTTTTGTGCGCTGTTGTAGGTACAAAGAATAACTTAATTTCTACCAGTCAACCAGTAGGCAGAGTCGAGATAATAGTGAGGTCACATAAATATAAATCAATAAAATATCCTTGAAATAGTAAAACTTTGATTAAATGTGATTAGTCCAGTAGTTATTTTGTCATACTATAACTAAGGTAAATTTGACAAAAAATATATTTTTAAATAACATTAATACCTGGATCTCTATTTTTTAATACATGTATAAAGATTTAAATGTCTAAAAAAATAAAAACAAGGAGACGAATTTAGCAATACGTACATGAAATATGGTACAATGATTTCCTCTCCATTACCTATTTGTTCATAAATGAATGAGTAATTAAGAGTAAAGTATCTGGTCGTAGAAGTTAAGCTTACGGATGCGACAAATTTTAGCACTAACTCCTGACATTCAAAAAGCTGAATTTTGTGAAATAATAGCAATTCTAAATTAAAATACACAAATCTAAATTAAAATTAGAATCTACTACGCTACGAAATCTCGCATGTTGACAATATTCATATTTAAAATAATCTTAATCTAACCTAAAACTAGATTTTGACTTCGTTTGTAAAAGTTCGAAATTTAATTTTAAATTTCCTAATTTGAGCCAATAGAATCACTACGAATTTAATTGGTTTTGTCGCATAAATTACTGTAAATTGTTATAAATCAACTCCGTAACGGTTTGACCACTAAAATAAAAGTCAACTTGACCATAAATTCGACCATATAACATAATTATGTCCCCAATTTGTGTACAGCAGAGCGTGAACCACATTACAAACGATAATTATCTGGCTAATGTCATTTGTATACCTGTCTTCTGACCCTACCGAGATGATTGATAAACGTTCGGCTCTATTTAACCGGTTAATTCACGCCAACATTCAATTTTACACTCGTTTAGAAAGTGTGAAATTTTACTTTGTTCAATGGTTAGAGTTTACAATAAAGTGTTTTGTATGTTTTTTTTTTCTATAATATTGGAAGGCAAACAAGAAGACGGATTTTGTGATGGTAAAATTTCTTTGTTCACTGGTTCGAGTTTACAATGGAGTGTTTTGTACAAATGTTTTTTTTTCTATAATATTGGAAGGTAAACAAGAAGACGGATTTTGTGATGGTAAAATTTCTTTGTTCACTGGTTCGAGTTTACAATGGAGTGTTTTGTACAAATGTTTTTTTTTTCTATAATATTGGAAGGTAAACAAGAAGACGGATTTTGTGATGGTAAAAATTACATTGTTCACTGGTTAGAGTTTACAATGGAGTATTTTGTACGTATGTTTTTTTTCTATAACATTGGAAGGCAAACAAGAAGACGAATTTTGTGATGGTAAAATTTCTTTGTTCACTGGTTAGAGTTTACAATGGAGTATTTTGTACGTATGTTTTTTTTCTCTAACATTGGAAGGCAAACAAGAAGACGGATTTTGTGATGGTAAAATTTCTTTGTTCACTGGTTCGAGTTTACAATGGAGTGTTTTGTACAAATGTATTTTTTTCTATAATATTGGAAGGCAAACAAGAAGACGGATTTTGTGATGGTAAAAATTACATTGTTCACTGGTTAGAGTTTACAATGGAGTATTTTGTACGTATGTTTTTTTTCTATAACATTGGAAGGCAAACAAGAAGACGGATTTTGTGATGGTAAAATTTCTTTATTCACTGTTTAGAGTTTACAATGGAGTGTTTTGTACAAATGTTTTTTTTTCTATAATATTGGAAGGCAAACAAGCAGACGGATTTTGTGATGGTAAAAATAACATTGTTCACTGGTTAGAGTTTACAATGGAGTGTTTTGTACAAATGTTTTTTTTCTATAACATTGGAAGGCAAACAAGAAGGCGGATTTTGTGATGGTATAAATAACTTTGTTCACTGTTTAGAGTTTACAATAGAGTGTTTTGTAGAAATGTTTTTTTTTACTATAATATTGGAAGGCAAACAAGAAGACGGATTTTGTGGTGGTAAAAATTACATTGTTCTATGGTTAGAGTTAACAAGGAAGTGTTTTGTATGTTTTTTTTCTATAATATTGGAAGGCAAACAAGAAGACGGATTATGTGATGGTAAAAATTACATTGTTCTATGGTTAGAGTTAACAATGAAGTGTTTTGTATGTTTTTTTTTCTATAATATTGGAAGGCAAACAAGAAGACGGATTTTGTGATGGTTAAAATTACTTTGTTCACTGGTTACAGTTTAGAATGAAGTGTTTTGTACGTTTTTTTTGTATAATATCGGATGGCAAACAAATTTTCTGATGGTAAGACATTCACGTCACATGGAACATCCAAGTTAGTAACAGTGTGTTGCCAACCTAAGGGCGGGATGTAAGACTTTGAGCAATAGCTTACTGGCTACCTTATCCTCCGAACACATCAACGGCAAACAGTGACGTAATGGCGGCAGGAATAGGTAAGGCGGTGGGACCAATACAGGCGTCGTTGCGGAACTTTACCACCTAGTAGGATGTCACGGTGCTAGTGACGGTAAGCCTATGCTTTCGTTTTACGAGGTGCCTGGCAGAAAGGCAGATGGTCTATACTGCAAAGGAGCCCGGACCAACACGGTTACAGTTATGGATAAACTCGGAAGTCCGGTTATATTCAAGTTTAGTCCGTTCAGAAGCAACCTTACCTAACATAATAATGCCAGTGACAGTGACAGTATAACTGCCAGTACTAGTTACAATTGGACTTCATAATTTAGCCGTAACATGTACACATACAAGTTTCTATACTTCTTATCGTCGGTGCTTGATGGAATTCCATTCTTGATACAATTTATTTATAAACATTTGTACTTTCCACAATATATTGATTTTTTTTATTTTAATTGGTTTAGCCAATATATATATTGTATAGCTTGTATAGCGAAACCAAATGGCTAAACCATAAAAAAACATATTGTGGAAAGTACAAGTGTTTATAAATAAATTGTACACATACGAAAATAAATGTTATTGATGTAATATTTATTTTCCGAGCTATTTATGGTTTGGCACAACTTAAACTTATAGTGTGAATGGAACGTTGGGTAAGCTATTCCAAAGCGAGGTTTTGAGTCAAAAAGCTAGACTCGCTTTGCATAATTCTGTGCTTATTCCAACGTTATGGAATGGAAGCGAGAGTTGGGTATGTCAGAAAGAGCATGAAAGTAGGATAAATGCGGTCGAAATGAGAGCACTACGGAAAATCTATGGTGTAACGCTCGCTGACCGCATTCGTAACAGTGAGATCCGAGAAAGAGTGGGATTGAAAGAAAGTGTTGATGTTAAAATGCGAAAGGGCATGCTCCGCTGGTTCGGTCATGTGGAAAGAATGACAGATGAAAGATTGACAAAGCAGATATACAATGCGAATGTGGATGAATGTAGGTACCCGGGGAGACCAAGGCTGACATTTCACGATCAGATCAATCGGATATTATCCGAGGGTGGTGTCAAGAGTCTCCAAAACCGGCGTGTTTGTCTGAATGTGAAGGAAGCAAGACAGGTTTCTCAGGATCGTGAGGTCTGGCACTCGATACTCTCTGCCTACCCCGTAAGGGACTTGGCGTGAAGATATGTATGTATGTGTATGTAAACTTATTAGGTAATAGAGATGTATCTGCTTGCCTTTATTAGTACCACCGCCTTACCTATTCCTGCCGCCATCAAAAGTGATTGATTACTGCGTGAACTGTCTGTTAGCCAGGTACTATATTAATTTAACAAAACTTTGTATCTATTAAGTGCTAAAAAAAGCTCTACTTAGAAAATCAGCTACCGGAAGTAAACAATTTTAATTACATATTTTTATTTCTTTTTTATTGTTATTATTTTAATATTTTGAAATTTGTTTTCACCACACTTGTTGTCAGAGAAAGAGACGGTTAATAGAAGATCTTAAACTAGGTGGAAGGCGGCTTAAATTATGTGGACGTTTGCCAATTTCACATTTGAGAAAACTTATTGTTAAATTTCATTAATACTTACAGGAGTTAAATTTACATTTAATAATATGTATTTTATAATGAACACTAATATTGTTAATGTTTATTTTTTTTAAATGTACATTTTTGTTGACATTCATTAACACATTTTAAATTTTACTTAGAAATAACATGTTAAATATTGACACCAAGGTAGCTTCGAAAACAGAAAGATTTAACTATATATGTAAGCTAACTCAGAGTTTAATATTTAATTTAATATTTAATTGTCGCCTCTGTGGTCTAGCGGTTCAGTTCTTGGACTTGACTGCATGAGGTCCAGGGTTCGAATCCTGGGTCGGGCAACAAATAGAAAATTGGGTTTTTCCAATTTTCTAATAAAAAAAATGTTGCTCGGGATCGGAAATGTGCCCGGTTGGCGATAGGCTTGCCACCTATCACATTGTGGGACTTAGTGTCTTCAGCTAGTCGTGAGTGCCCTGGTTGTGCCTCTGCCTACCCCTTCGGGGATATGGGCGTGAAGATACTTTTTAATATTTAACCCAGGAGCATGTAGCCTAAATAAGTCAAATAACGAGAGTTAAAAAAGTTTAATTTGGCGTTTCCATAAAACCCTTATCATTCTGTGAAATCTTTGTACCATAAAACCTCATTACTACAAGCCGACTAGTTCACACATGATATCCACAAATCCATAGTTAATACGTTTCGTCTTCAGTCAGCAAAACTTTTGGTGATAGCAATCCGAAATCAAAGCTCAATTACTGAGAAAATGGGCCGACAGATCCGAAAATGGCGGACGAGGATAGTTAAACTGTAGTAAAGGATAAGGCTGAGGGGAGCGAACTGGGAGTGTCAACCTTCCGAAATCGTGTAGTATTTATCTTAAGGGCAAGTATAGTTAAAGTTGTATTGGCGTATACTGCAGGAAACTTTAAGCGACAAGCAGCCTTACATTGAAATCAATCATCAGAAAAATTAAAACAAAAATCTCCTGTCAAAACCCAAAAATGGCTAAAAATCATCTCCGTCAAGTTAAGTTTTAAACAAAATATTCGCATCGTCTCTGTAATTTGTTTCTATAATTCATAAATTATTATTATATTAGTTGTTATGAGTAGTAAACTGAATGACTCCAAGTTTTCATTGTATTTTATTTTTTACGTTACTAGTAGATTTACTCAATACCATTTGCTTAGAATAATAAAAAAATATAATTAACGACGATTGTTCGTACATAGATAAGATAATGACTCTCGAGCGCCAAGTATCACGATTTTAAAGACCTGCTTAGAGTCCTCTACATTTATTACTCTGCCTCTACTTTATATGCCGACCTGGCGTATTTTGCATTGCTTGACATTGACAGTTTGTACTGAAAAAATAAGGAACTTTTTTTTTCATTTTCCCAGTGTTCGTCTTCGTGAGAACCTTTTATAAATATCTAACACAACAAAGAAATAATTCGGAAAAGTGATGGATCCGTTTAGTCGTGGTACGATGACCGCGCGTAATTTATTTTTAATACAGGGTTACATTTACAGCACCAGTCAAACTTCGAGAAACGGTTCGGAACTAAAAAGGAACATATTAAAGTAAAAAAAAACCAACATAATTTTTATCCGACACAATAGTACAAGATGCATGGCAATAACGTAATTAAGCATAAAACCGGGTCCTATCGCATTTGCAGGCCGGTGACGTCATGACTCGTACGAGGTACGACACAGGGTGGCAGCAAGTGAAGCATTTTTGTGGAGTGCTTTAAATGAATGTTTATATAAGTAAATATTACAATTTGGCAATATTATTAAAAATATTAAAATTTGGCTGGTCCTTTCAAAGTAACCCTGTGTATGGAATTTGGATATCCCCCCGTGGAATTTCCCCGTGTTGGTCCGGGCACCTTTACAGAATAGACCATCTGCCTTCCTGCCAGGCAGCTCGTAAAAGGCGAGCATAGGCTTATCATCACTTACACCGTGACATCTGACTAGGTGGTACAGTTTCGCAGCGACTCGCCCGGATTGGTACCACCGCCTTACCTATTCCTGCCGCCATAACGTCATGATGTGTTCCGGTTCGGAGAGTAAGGTCGCTGGTAAACTTACTTTTGCTCGAGGCCTAACATCCCGGCCTTGGTAACGCACCATTACTATCTTTGGTGTCTCTAGGCGGCGTGAATTTCTTACCATCAGGAAATCCGTCTGCTTGTTTGCCTTCCTATACTATAAAAAAAATATCTGTATATGGATGTTTTCGTTATTCTGTTATTACGTCAATATTGTCAAAAATATTGAAAAAGTAAGGATAAAAATGAAAAGTAAGGATATTTTTAGTACAAAATGACAACTATTAGACGCTTTGAAGCATGATCTAAAAGGATCATTAATGAACAGGATAAGATAGTTTTTCTAAAGACCCCAACTGAAACTGTATCAACAAGTTAAGTTCTGCAAGAACAGGTCAGCTAATATAGATTGATAAGGCTCTGCCCGTCACCGGCCCTTGTAATCTCGTGTGATAACACAAGTTAGCGAATTTTTTCCTCGTCCTAAGGGAGACGCCCTTTCAGTTGGATCTTTGATAGAAACAATATGTGGGTGTCAATGTCGGAGTTTATCTTCGTAACTATGCCCTTGGAGATTTTGGTTTCTCGTTTATGGTGTATTTGATGCGACATTAACAGTTTTTCTACAAAAATTTAAACACTCGTTAAACACATACAATAAACACTGGATTCTCAACCAATAATATGATGCCATGTCATCTGCGTGTAGCATCTTATTGGTTGGATGTCATTCTCAGAGTTTAGTTAAACAGAATTATGTTTTTATCATTCGGCTACAGAACCACAAATTTTTCAATAATCTCCACAAAAAAATATTTGTAAAATAGCTACAAACCGACACGTTAGCTTTCAAACAACAAAATGCGTATCGTAATCGGTCTACTCCCTTATGAGTTATTAAACCACAGACAGATACACATACAAAAAAAGAGAGAAATACGTCAATCTTAAACATCCCTCTTTTCGGGGTTAAAATACCCTCATACTAATAATAAGCATATATCATACCTATCACTGATATTTCTTATATCTATCAATATCGATAAGTACTAAAGTTTCAATTGTACGAACGTTCTAAAACAAATATGGCCATATTCTCATAAAATTATAAGTACAATATATCAACCGTACACAAAGGGAAGGAAGGGCCGAGTGACCTCTGGCCAGGGCTTCCTCCGGACACTCGAACGGCCCGCCCGCTTCCTAACCTCAAAGAATGGGGGATGTTTTCCACGGTTTTCACATGTTTTATACCGGCATATAGCTTCCTTTGTATGTGACATTCCAAATTTGGACAAATGATTTAACAGAGTACAGTAATCGAAATAAATTAGTGAACTTCTTCTAGAATCTATACTTGCTATCGTTGGCACTTGCTGGAATTCCATTGTATACACACGTTTTTTTGTAGTTAACACTTGTACTTATCATTAATATACTTTATTTAACACTTTCTGCTACTTTCTAGCCAACCGGTTTTACCTTTTACAGTATCATCAGGGCTTTGAAACTAAAGATTAAAAAGACTGTTTTAGAAAGTAAAACCGGTTGGCTAGAAAGTAGCAGAAAGTGTTAAATAAAATATATTGTGGATAAGTACAAGCGTTAACTACAAAAAAACGTGTGTACTTCTTCTTCTTTTATAAATATGGCTTTCGATCGTTTTTCACGACTACTTTGCCAATGTCAAGTTAGTTATTTGGTTAATTCTTATACAGTCATAAGTCACTATGTATAAAGTCACGTCAGGTCAGGGTCAATAAAGCGGTGGCTTCGTTACTCAAGTTCATCTAGGAGTTTTGACGGCAGCGAGGAAATAGACGATATACTATTTTCTTCATGAGTATTTCATTTGTGCGTTATGCCCCTATTTGCGATTTGGAAAAAAATTAAACTCGCTTGCACCAAATATAAAAAATGTAAATGTAAAAGCAACTCATGGAAAAAATATTCCCTAGCCATTCCAAAATATCAAAAAATTACATTTAAGTTTTCACTTGTGTGAACACTCCCAGAGTGCAACCCGCTGGTTTTTTTGACGTAGGTAGTATTTGTGGAGTACTGTGTACTGTACATTAATTTTTAGCATCCTCTACTTCTTGGATTTACTGGCAGAAATCTGTTTTCAAGATAATGTCGCCCTTCATATAACTTTACATATATATTTATAGATACAAATTGGAGTGTTTGTTTATAATATTAAAATAACCGCTTTTTACTAAGTGCAAATAAATGTATACATGGTACATATACCCAAATAACATTTTTTACATTTATTTATCTGCTATCGCCTCTGTGGTCTAGCGGTTCACTTGTTGGACTTGACTGCATAAGGTCCCGGGTTCGATTCCGTGTTGGGCAGCAAAAAAGAAAATTGGGTTTTTCCAATCTGCCTATCCCTTCGGGGATATGGGCGCGAAGATGCTTTTTTTATTTATCTGTATGTATGTATATTTACTCGTACTAATCTCTGTATCGGCTGAAACGATTTTCAGAGGAATTTTCCATGGCAGAGAGCTGATGTACTATGGAGTAACTGAGACCACTTTATTTATGTCATAATAATTAGGTATGTCATAATAAAACTCATTCTAGGGAGATCCTAAAATCATTTGAATTAAATCAATCAAAACTGTCTCATAATAATATAGACGCAGTATAACTGTAAAAAACCAGACTTCGACGTACAGAAAAAAATTGTGTTTTTTTTTACTTTGCTGGGATTCCATCAACAGATCCACATTTGGTGGCAATGGGCATCTCGAAAGTTTAACAAGGTGAACATATAATGATGCAATTTACTTAGAAACACTTGTACTTTCCACAATATATTTTATTATTTTTTATTTTTATGGATTAGCCAACCGGTTTCGCTATACAAGCATCATCAGGGCTATATAACGTATAATGTGAACATATAACCTCCCTCTTTTCCGAATTTAGTTAGTAATCGTATCATCTATCGTGTACTGTGTATATGTGTTATATGTTAACAGAGTATGTTGTAATTGAGTTTAGGTATATGAAGCCGCTCGCTGCGGAACTACTGGCTTCAAACAGAAACTTGGAGTTGCTAAACGAATTACTCTTCGCGACACGACTTGTATCAACATTGTGTTTCCAAATTCAAAAACCTTATACTGATTATGACTCCTATTTTTAGGTGGCATGGTCATATAATTGCGTTTGGTTAGGGGCGACAGTGGTCTAGTTGTCCGGTGTTAGGGTTGATAGTGGTCTAGTGGTCCGGTGTTAGAGTAGACTGCGTAAGAACGCGGGATTGAATCCCGGGCCGGGCAACTCAAAATGGTTTTTTCAAATTTTCTTATACGAAGCGGCCATGGGTATACAGATTTTTTATTTTATTAGGATTGAATAATTATAAAATGAACGATGGGTTTGCCACCTACCACATTGTACGACTAATGGCAACACACAGATACATCAATTCGCATTTAATCTACGAGTATCAATAAGATACAATTTTGTTTGGAGAAGACTGATCAAAAGATGATTGAGGTCTCTGAATGAGGCCATGTTTTATCTAATTTTGAGTGTCCTGTCTGTTACTCTACCTACCTCTTCTGTCGTACGTGCAAGAAGATATTTAGACCTTTAGGTTAGGTCTAAATATATTCTTGCCCCTAATCTGAAATATAAATATAATAAAATATTTAATCTTAAAGCCAAAATTTTTTTTGAAATGCTTTTGTTTATAAAGCATATTATGCCCAGTAGTAGGCCTGAAGACCAGGACATGTTAAATGAGTGAAACCAGATAGGATGAAGTTTTTCTCGAAGTTACTATTAAACCTTTCTTTTCCTTCCCTTCTTTTCCCTATTTCTTTACTGTACATGCTGTAAAATTGTGGAACTCATTACCACACAGTATTCGTGATAGCCCATGTTTATCTGTTTTTAAAAACCGTTTAAGAGATCATTACTTATCACTGTCTTAAATCTGTTATTCGTCATCTTTTGTATTTTTTTCACACCATCAGTTATGTTTTTATTTTATTGTAGTTTATGTACATACTCTACACCCAGTACACTACAATTGTTTACACATTGTGTTACCTTTAGTATTTTGTATGTATTCTCAGATACAACAGTTTATATATTTTGTTATGTATGTAAGTGTATGTATTTATGTATGCACGTTTAATGATTTATTATTATTTTTTCTTTTTTTTTTGCGCATATCATTTGTTTTTTGTTTTTCTCCTGGGCTTGATGTATAAAACATATATATGTCAATACTGTATAGTTATCATTTTTTTTCTTACTTAATTTACTGTGCACTGTAAGTCTACCAATTAAGTTATTTTATGAGCTTCTTTTTGGTTGAGCTGGAAGAAATCTCTTTATCTGAGGTAAGCTGACCTTTTGTACAACTCTTGTTAGTTTGAAAGTTTATGTAAGTTTTTTTGTGTACAATAAATGATTAAATAAATAAATAACCTTCCATATCCATCACCATATCAGCATATTGACGTAATTTCGCATTGTCTCTTAAGTTACGTACAGTACTACAACTTAAGTTATGAGCATTCGGCTTTACACTTTTTACACTTAATACTTTTATTTTTAAATTGGCTGACCTAAGCTAAATTTAAGCGAAATGATTACATAATTAATCATGTAATAACAACTCTATATAAATATCTTTAAAATACATTCGGATTTCCGAAGCTTCAAGTATGCTATATACAAAGCGCATAATTTGAATAGTACGCAATAGTAGACTGTACGTCTAATTCAGAGTTTTGAGTATAACTTTTTTAAAGTTCAGTTACTAGCAGTAGAATGTACATTCTTCATCGTCAGCACCTAGCGGAATTTTATTGTAAGGAAACTCTTAAAGTAGCACTGCTACTTTTCCGCGCTGTATTTGACACTTAAGCCATCCGGTTACATATTTTGCTTCGTTATAACTAAACTAGCTGTATATTTGATATTTTCCATCGTAGGCGCTTGGTAAAACTTCCAAATATTCATATTTTAAATAACGAAACACTTTTACTGTGTTACGTATCACTTATAATTTACTATTTTGTAAATTGCCTACCGGTTTCGCTCATACAGCATCATCAAGGCTAAAACTTAAACTACAACTAAACAACTAAACAAGCTGTTAACCCCGGCTTCGCCTACGTCATCTAGTTATTTAATATTTAGCTCTCCAACGTTGCATGTTAAAATTTTAAGATAAAAAGTAGTCTACGTCTTTCTCCAAACTTTAGTTTTGTATTTATTTGGATAAAGATTAATACCATGTTTATAAAAACAGCTTCGCAAATAATGCATTATTTTAAAACAAATTTGGTTAGCATAAAAAAAGTTATAGTGAGCTACTATTAAAATATAGAAATATGCTGTCTGATGAAAGATGGGGACTTTTTTTTGTACTTTCAAAGGGAAACTATTTTGTCATACATGATATTTACGAAATATAACCTTTTATGTAGCGCACGCAGAGGTAGTTCTCAATAGGGAAAAATCTCCCGAAATTGAAACATTCTTGATTGGTGCTCCGCTCCTATTGGTCTTAGCGTGATGATATCTAACCTTTAGCCTTCCTCAATAAATGGGCTATTTAACATTAAAAGAATTTTATAAATCAGACCTGTAGTTACTGAGGATAGCGCGTTCAAGCAAACAAACAAACAAACGAACTCTTCAGCTTTATAATATTAGTATAAATAACAAAAGGTAAAAAGAAACGAACAAACAAATAGGTACTGAACGTTAACACAAATTAGATTTATTTAGATATCTTTACTTATAAAACCCAATCGATGTTCTAAAAAGTGAAACCAGTGGGCTTAAAGTACAACATTAAATGTTAAATAAAGTGTGAATTAGTACAAGTGTTAAGTGTTAGAAACGTATGTGTACTAGATTATTTCTTTAATAACAAAGACATAAGTCAATTTAAATATAGTTTTCAAAAATATAGTTGCCTACAATAGTGTTGTCAAAGTGTCGACAAAATATAATAAATAGTGATTGTGGTCGGTCATATCCCCTTCATGCATATCCAATTTCACATCGCGCGAGCTTATTCAATAGAGGAATTTGCAAATTACTACCAACTTCTGTCAGGAGTTCCTACGGGATCGACGCTATAAATCCAGGTTTACAGGATTCCAGCGCTGCGAAGCTGGCTTAACTTCTATGTGAGAAGTTTGCTTAACGTATGTAGTATACCTTTTATACATAGTGTGTGTTGTTTTTTATTAATTGATTTAGTATCTTCACGCCCATATCCCCGAAGATTTTTATTAGAATATTGAAATAACTCATTTTTAATTTTTTTGTTGCCCAATTCGGGTATCGAACCCGGGACATCAAGAAGTCAAGTCCAACGTTGGACCGTTAGACCACAGAGGCGATAATTGATATCTATTTAAATCTACATCCATGTATCCATTTTTATACGACTAAAACACAGGTTATCAATTCGACTGACTTTCACCCTTTTTAATTTAAGCGTAGTAAAGCTGCAAAAAAATCACTATCAAGTGAACGATCGAGTCATAATTTCATTATTCTATTTATGAAAATATAGGTAATAGGCTTCTACTTACTTATCGAAAAAATACTAGGTATCGAAATACGTTCATTATTGGTCAAGTGATCACGTATCAGACACAAAATATATGCAGTCGAATTGATAACGTCCTCGTTTTTGACGTCGGTTAAAAAATCCCCGTTTTAATATAAAATATATTTTCATTGTAGAGAGTAAAATTTCTAACTGTCTGACTTTTTATGATGACCCGGCAAGTCAACTGGCCGCTTAATGGACAGTGCTTACTGCTGCAATACTATGTTGCAGATTTCCATGGACTACGAAGTAATTAATATTGATGGCGACAAATAAACGTCACTTCGAGATACCAAACACATTAGTGGTGTGTTACCTATCGGTTATGGGGTTATTAAGAATCTTACCTTATTACGTTTACGGTTAAGGTCAAACTTGAAAACGACAGTAGCAATTATATGATATGACGGCAGAAATAACTAAGACAGCTCTGAGTCTGATTGGCAGCATACCTATTTATACATTCTCTTCATTGCAAGGATCATTCCATAAACATTGTGTGTGATGTGTGTAGTGTGATGCTGCAGTGTTTACCATAAACACTGCAGCATCACACACCATCATTTTCAAAATAAAAAAGTATCTTAACGACCATATCCCAGCCACGTAGGCAGAGAAAGAACAAGGCACCTACTACTAGCCGAAGACACTAAGTTTGAGAGAGAGAGTCTGAGACGCTGGGCTCATATGCAATTCCGGACAACGTTATTTTTCTTTTTTTTAGGTCTTTGTGGTCTAGCGGTTCAGTTGTTGGACTTGATTGCATGAGGGCCCGGGTTCGAGTCCCGGGTCGGGCAACAAAAAGGAAATTGTGTTTTTCAAAATTTCTAATAAAAAAAAATATTGCTCGGGATTGGAAATGTGCCCGGTTGGCGATAGGCTTGCCACCTATCACATTGTGGGACTTAGTGTCTTCAGCTAGTCGTGGGTGCCCTGGTTGTGCCTCTGCCTAAACTTTCGCGTATATGGGCGTGAAGATGCTTTTTTTGCTTTCTTTTTAGAAAATTGAAAATGTAAATTTTTTATTTTTTTGTTGCCCGTCCCAAGGATCGAACCCAGGACCACAGAAGTCAAGTCCAACACCTGGACCACTAGACCACAGAGGCGATAATTTTTCATAATAATATGTAATAAGGTCAGCAGCGTGTCTATGGTATGTATGGTAGTAAGTACTTTGGATGAGACCCATCCCTACAAGTTTGTATCAGTTGAAGATATACGCACATGAGAAAAATATCATACTATTTAGTAACTTTTCCTTACATTGTAACATAGAGGTCACCAGGACGTCACACAGTGATGTGACCGCTATCGATAGGCTTTGTACAAAGCACGCCCGCGACGGACAGACGCGTCGATAAAAAGATTATACGTTTGCGTATACGAATCGTGCGTGACGAGAATATTAATGTGGTCTCCCCTTTCGCGGTGGCACTCGTAGATTTTAATCGGCGTGGCCAGAAAGGCCTTGACTCTACGATCACTATTCAAAAATCTCCTTCATGTACTTTCTCTTACATATAAAATTAAAATTATCGATATCAATCAATGGCATTTCTGCACTTTTATTACTAGGTAAAGTTTCCGCCGCCTCACCTATTTCTGCCGCCAGAACGTCAGTGCTTGCCGTTGAAGGCAGCCGGTAAACTTACTTTTTTGCTCGAAGCCCAACATCCCGGCCTCTGATTGGCAAGCACCATTACCACCTTCCTTGTCTCGTGAATTTTTCCGGCGTCAATTTCTTGCCATCAGGAAAACCGACAGCTTGTTTGCTTTCCAATGTCATAGAAAAACTTTTACATATTTTATATACGTACCTTTTTAAGATAATATGAAAATGGTTTCTGCATCAGATGTGACAAATCTTTCGTCCAGGTGGCCATAATAATAACGTAACACTAGTAATTTAGGTTGCAGGACTGTTCCACCAACGCAGTCAGACAAGAGTAGGTAAGTAGGTGACAGAGGGATGTGAGTAGCTTACCCAGATTTGTACTACTTCCTTTTCCTAGGACAATATCTCCGTCTTTGCCAGTATCGTGTCGATTTCGAAAACTTGAATAGTCAGAATTTACTCTGACGAACTTTGTCGACTTGGTTGATTGAATACAGATTTTGATGATGCTTTTTTGAAAACGTAGGTCATGACTTCGAAGTGGTTTCATGTGAATTTGATGAAGATCAGATTGGTTTGTAACTTAACAAAATATTTTGATATAGAAGTCATCATCAATAACAACCTTCCGAAAAAAGAATTGACAAATAGCTACGTGGTGATGAAATTCGAGTAGGTTTTTGGCAGTTTTACTTCATTTATTCAAAATCGCCCCAGTGGTCTAGCGGTTCAGTTGTTGGACTTGACTACATAAGGTTCCGGGTTCGAATCCCGGGTCGGAGAACAAAAAAAATTGGGTTTTTCCAATTTTCTAATAAAAATAAAACTTTGTGTGCTCGGTTGGCGATAGGCTTGCCACGGCTAGTCGTGGGTGGTTGTGCCTCTGTCTACCTCTTCGGGGATATGGGCGTGAAGATACTTTTTTTTACTTTATTTTAATCGTAATTAGATTCAGAATCAAAATCATCTCAAACTTTTAATAAGCCATTCCTATAATCTACTATTTGCGCAGCTCAGAGTAAAGTTGGTTGAAAAATACAAAAGTTGGTATAGGGGATTGACAAAACCTTTCAATCTCAAGTAACCTTATAAGTGGTTGAGATTTGAATATTTTCTAGTTGATTTAAAATATTAATGGCGTTTTAGGCATTAAGAGCATTATGGACACCCTTGTTATTGTTCATCGAATTTGCATTCGGGGGACGGTGGGAATACTGGGTGTTTGCACGAGGACGGATCAAAGAGATGCATTATAGCAATGTATTCGCTAACACGTAAATAAATAAAGATAAACATTGTTTCAAGCCGCCATTAATCCGAAGTGTTGTAGCTTAAATAAAAACGGTCGAAAATAATTGATACTTTTTTTCACAAATAGTATTTGTTTGCCATATTTTTTAAAGAATTAATTGTTTAATACATAACATAGTAAAATAACAATTTAAGAATGAAATATACTATCTGATGCGTTGCAGCTTAAATTAAAAGAGTCGAAAATAATCGTTACTTTTTTCACAAGTAGTATTATTGTATGCCTTATTTTTAAAGACTTAATTGTTTAATACATAATAATAAATAAAGAATCATTTAAGAATGAAAAATATTAAAATAACCGTGTGCCAAGTTTTAAAACGATCAAATTTATAGAATCAGTATGATGCGTCAGAAGACAAGTAGTTAAAAATATTTTTTTTAATATAGAGCAATTCATACTTCCATACTAATGTCATAAATGCAAACCTCTGTCTGACTGTTCCGTTCTTGCGGCTAAATCGTTGAAACGAATGTAATAAATTTTATATTTTAAAGATGGGTTTAATTTTCGGCTAACTTTTTTTTTCAAAAACGAACACCAGAAAACTGTAATGAGAATGGAAGGAAATCTTTAACAAACGTCGTAAATATTCTACGTGTATCAACAACTAGTTTTCTTTAAGAAAAAATATGATATTTATTCTAAAATATAAATATGAATAGTGTGTAAACTACAAAATACGACATTCTATCCTATTTAGACGATTTCTTCGTAAGACGTAATTCATATTACTCATTGGCAAGATAAAACTTTATTCATAATATTCTTACAAAACCCATAACAAATATTATACTTACAATATTTAACCGCCTCGTTGGTCGAGTGGCTAACATACACGCCTAACCACATCGACCAAACGCGAGGCTCGGGTTCAATTCCCGACGAGGGCAGGCGTTTGTGTGATGAAAATTTAGATGTCTGCATTTCCGGGTCTGGATTTTTATTAAATATATTCTGGTATCTATTCAAGTATTTCTATGTATTAGAATCGTCGATTAACACCCATAACACAAGCATATAATTTGCTTACTTTGGGGTTAGATTCAATTCGTGTGCCTTGATAAACATGACTTGACTTTTTTGTGTTGATCGCACCACTAACATCATTGGTGTATATCGGCGACCTACATATATAGTAAAAATATTACTATCAGGAAATCAGCTTGCCTTCGTATACTATAAAAAATGATCCTGATAAGTCCAAAACTCGTTCCAACAAAAAGGAAATCATCTTCCAACAAAAGTTATGTTCAAAACGTTAAATGAAATCTAGTAGAGACAGCCCGGTTAAAAGATCAATAAGAAGCCGATGTAAGGTCGTGCGGATATCTGCGCGCACAACAATATATCTACCGATAGTGGAGCTATGTCTGCCCATAATATTCTTTGGGGTGCATCTCATTTGGCTTAAGAACCTGCCTTTGTCAACAAACTTAGGGGCGACCGGAAAAATCGATACTGGCCACAAACTCGGGCCTCGATCAGGTCGCGTTTGTCTCATTTAAATTAAAACTTAACTATTGTTCGACAACCGTAACATGAAAAGAACGAAACGTTAATCCAAATATCGATAAGAAATTTACACCCCTCAAAAACGTTATTTTGTTTGTATATTTATTACAGATTTCCTTATGTGATAAGAAGGCTCTAGTGATGGTAGGAGATATCGTGACCTATAGACACCATAGATGTTCTAGGTGCGTCGTTGTTTTATGGCCTTGGAATTGCAAACACCGTCTCCATTTTCAATTCCATCATTTCATGTAAAAAGTATCTTCACGCCCATATCCCCGAAGAGGTAGGCAGAGGTACAACCAACGCACCACAGACTATCCGAAGACACTAAGTCCCACAATGTGATAGGTGGCAAGCCTATCGCCAACCGGGCACATTTCCAATCCCGACCAACATTTTTTTATTAGAAAATTTGAAAAATCCAATTTTCTTTGTGTTGGCCGACCCGGGATTCGAACCCGGGACCTCATGCAGTCAAGTCCAACACCCGGACCGCTAGACCACAGAGGCGATATAAACTAAATGTTGCTATACGACATTTAAAACACATAAACTGTCAACGTAACATAGCATAACTGTCGGTGATTTCATTGACCTCTAATATTCTTATTTCTATGGTGATATTACTGATTTTTAATTTCCGGCGTAATTTGCTGCAATTTTCATTTCTTAAAAACCTTTAAGTGTTAGACAAAAGACGATTTTTAATCATCTTTCGTCTCGATAAAGTAGTTCTCAAGTTAAGATTTTATATGCCTACTGTCGGTGATACTCAATGAACCGAACAAAAAAAAAAACAAATGGTGAATTTACATAAAAATATCCGAAATTTTATACTCACTTACTTATGGAGGAGCCACCATGTAATGAAGGAGGTTATGACTTCCAGTCAACAATAGTGTATCGGTATATATTACGGCTCGAACGAATTCAGACTGGTAATGGACAGCAGCATCACCAGATGAAGGTACCTAAGCCTCTACAATGAACAATCTCAAGGTGATGATTATGTCAAATCACAAGCAAATAGTTTGGTTCTTGTTAATTGCATACACTAGCGTAAGTCCAAGGTTATCTATTAATTACTATAGGACTATGAATAACATACTATATACTTTATTATAGATTGCGTCTGTAGTCTACTCGTTCGGAATTGCCGTTGACTTCGCAAGATCCCGGGTTCAACTTCCGCGTTGGTTTACTTTAAATGTATTTTTTTTATTTATCGCCTCTGTCGTCTAGCGGTTCAGTTGTTGGACTTGACTGCATGAGGTCCCGGGTTCGAATCCCGGGTCGGGCAACAAAATGAAAATTGGGTTTTTCCAAATTTTCTAATAAAAAACAAATGTTGCTCGAGATAGGACACGTGCCCGGTTGGCGATAGCTTTGCCACCTATCACATTGAGGGACTTAGTATCTTCGGCTAGTCGTGGGTGCCCTGGTTGTGCCTCTGCCTACCTCTTCGGGGATATGGGCGTGAAGATACTTTAGTAAATACGATGGTGTCCGGGATTGGGACTTACTATATTTGGCTAGTAGTCGGTGTCCTGGTTGTATGTCTGACTACCTTCCTAGGGGATTCGGGCTTATAGATATTTAGTTTCTTTAGATCTTTTATATTTTCAGAATCTGTACGAAAGTGGACAACCTGGCTCCTTACAATGTTAATGATTATGAACAAAGTCGATGTCCATTCCAAAATCAAGGCCCCAAATTCCAAACGAGAGTAAAACGCGTTTTCTGTTTAAATCGCACACCCATTTTATTACGGAGATATGTAAATCGAGCACACCGTCACTACCCTTATAAAGGCCCTGTTTGAATTGAAAATTGAGTCGAGAGTGAGCTTGTATTTAGCCAGTGCGCCATCGCCTTTCAGCCAACTCGCTGCCTTTGCTGTTTTAAAACGTAAACTTTACAGTATGAAAATCAGTGGTAGTGATCACGTGATGGCGCTCATATGAAAAAATCGATAAGAGATGGCGCTACTGTAAGTAAACATTTGACATTTACTATTTTCATTTTGACAGCTGTCAAATGAGATGCCTGCTGCTTTAATGCTTTGTCTTATTTTCATCAATCATTTCAACTATTTCGCAACGCATAACACGTTGTTAATAATTATGATAAGTCAATTTTTATTTTCGCATGCGAATATCAATTCTGTTTTTAACTTTATTTCTAATGTTCGTTTTGATATGCATAGTAAAACTGTCTGTTTTGATTACATATTTCAATAATAGCGACAGTCCTATGTGTAAACTTGTGGTCATAAAAATAAGTATGAAGACATAATAATATTCACGAGATATAATATAATTAATCAAGATTGGTTTTATCGCCTTATTAATAAGTAACGCCTGCTGTCATAACGCCAGTGTACGCCACTGTTGTGTTCTGGCATAGGTGAACCGGTAACGTTACTCACGTAAAAAGTTTTACAACATAGCCTTAGGTTGGCAACGTACAATTGTCCGTTTCGTTTTCATCAATATCAGGGTACAAAGAGGGGTTTTATAAGTATGACTTGCCTGTGTGTGTGTGTGTGTGTGTGTGTGTTTGTGTTTTTGTGTGTGTGTGCGCGTGTGTGTGCGTGTGTTTCAAAAGGATGTACCGATTTCTAATGCGGATTTTTTTGTTCGAAAGCAGATTAAAAAACAATTTCATTTGCTAAAAAAAACATCTATTTCTCTCCATCAGGAAAGCCTCCTACATTTTTGGTTTATATTCTTCATTTTGTAACTGTATTTAAAAATATGAAGATGCCATTTTCAAATAGCCATCTTGACTACTTCACCCTTACCCTATTGCACATGCATTATTATGTAGATTCCAATTGGTACCCACTTGTTATCTAGTTAGCGATGAAAAATACCTACGGGCCCCCGAATTAGCCGCCGGCTGCTAACTTCACCGAACATAATCGATAGCAATTGTCAAACGAAGCGTTCGTCTGTCAAATTCTAGTTTTCAGAGTAACAAAAGTGATAACAAGGGTACATTAACGCTAGGTTAAAATTGCTTTACGAATGTATACCTTAAAGGCACTCTGATAGGGGTTAAGAGTTTGCAAGGGTTGGAAAATGGGTTTTATGTAATGATTGCTATGCCATAGGTGCGTAATGGGGGCTTGTTATGATAATCAATGGCCTGAGGCCTTGTAGGGGCTGAAGCTGGAGATGAAGTGGACTTGGATTTTGGAGAGGCCTATAACGTGCACTGCGACTTATGTAGAGCTCGTGAGACTATTGATAAAATTATGTTAAAACTTAACGATTAAGTAATGTCGTCTTCTGATTTTAAGTAGCTTGTAAACAATTAAGTTATATCACTACTATAAGTAAATAACAACTTTAACGTAAATATAACAACATTAAGTTAGCCACGCACTTTTAACTTATTTATATATAAGTGCAATGCTAAGGAAGGTAGTTATTTAATTTAATTTAATTATTTCTTTAAATTTTAAAAAAAGGAAAAATTTCGCGGCAGACAGGATTCCTGTAACCTTTCGTCTCAAGCCAACGAATGCTCTAACCATTTGAGCTACTGAGGATTCAAGTACTTGCCGAAATTTTTAATTCTTTTTATTATCGTTAATGTAGTAAATTAACAATTTATTTAGATTTTATAGTGACATTTTTAAAATAGTCGAATTAATACTATGACTTGTCTATAATTATATATATAAAAAACAGTTACGTTATTTCTCCACCTTGTTTACACTGTTTCAACCATAGATTTAGGATGGTTTCAACAAGAAGATTTTTATTGTTTGTTCCTTTCTATTGATGAAAGAAGACAGATTTGAAATTATTCAAAAAAAATGCTTTTTCTAGAAATTTTTACTAAAATTTACGTACAAAGCCGGGATATGCTACTAACTTTATATAATTCAGAACTAACAAAAAGTAAGAGCATCTTCACGCACGTATCCTCGAAGATGTAGCCAGAGGTGTCACCAGGGCACTCACAAGTAGCCGAAGACACTAAGTATCACAAAGTAATAAACCTATCACCAACATTGCATCATTGTCTTTTTTCAAAAATTAAAAACCTTTTTTGTTAACCGACCCGAAAATTCAACCCCGGACTTTATAAAGTCAAGTCCAATGCCAGACCGCTAATCCTCAGTTGCGACTATAGAACGAACTATCTATGAGTTCCAATTTTGGGTGGTCATCACTCCTTAACGGATCTACAAATTTTGCTAATTATTTTTTTGTGGTGTTAGGTATAACGAAAATTTCGTCGAAAGAAATTCGTTGAGTCGACTAGAATTATAAAAAAAACAATTTAAAACCATTTTATCGTAAAACAATACGGTAGCAATGTTTAGATAGAAAACATGTCCAGAGCGCAGGTGCTGCACATTATCAATATCCCATGATAAAACAAACTTGCGGTGTTTGTTTGTCGGTTTGTTTTTAGAGAAAACTCAGCGCGTCTAGCACGGTTGGCTACACGGGGAGCTGTTTCCTCTCCAAGATTATACTATCGCTTAAGATTATTCTTATCTGCTAATGAAATTTTATTGCTAAGTATTATCAAACTGCTACTTTTTATCAATTAATCTACATTTATCTATCTCATTTGTTCTCAGCAGGCATACAAAAAATTTAATAAAAAAAGTTATTTTATGTTATTTAATACTAACTCATTTATATTTTATTGAGTCATGAATAACATTATACAAAAAATATTAAAAAAAAGAGATTAGCAGAGCGTGGTTTCGATCCACGGACCTCTGGGTTATGGGCCCAGCACGCTTCCACTGCGCCACTCTGCTTGTTGGCAACGCAGCGAAATTCTCTTATCTAAACTGAAGATTATTTTCTATACCCCATAAAACTCGAAATACGGTTATTTTGTACTTTTAAATAAACCTGTTATGTATACTGTATATAAATACTGCTCAAAGAGTAGAAGACAAGCGTGGAACTATTTCACACAAACATCGTGCTCTAATAACATTTTCTACAATGGGCAACTCTCGGAATTAGAATATGTATTACGTTACTGCTTTCTATTATCATGTTACGATTTGGAAATTGGTTACTTATTAAAATTATGTATAAGGAATAAATTATCTTTAATTAGCAAAGCAACTTTTATTGGGAAATAAAATATTTCTACAAATCTTAAAAATGTTAACTGTGCTTGTAAAGATCTCTCTAGATACGAGTATATAGTACGAATTAAGCGGTGCCAGATAACATTTTTTTAAATGATAAAAAAACTCATATAAAAAATATGACCCTGACACCACAGTTCTAACTGGCGAATCGTTGTTTTAAAGCTGTAGTCTTAGGGCGAGGTCCCAATAATGCGTTGCGTCGTCGCTTTCCATATATCCAATCCATAAGATTCCATCCACGACTCGAGCTACCAGCTACCATACCCTCCAGACTGAAACATGATAGCCCCCGTTTTGGTCCGAGCTCCTTTGTAGAATAGACCATCTGCCTTCCTGGCAGGCAGCTCGTAAAAGGCGAGCATAAGCCTACCGTAACTAACACCGTGATATCCTACTAGGTGGTAGAGTTTTGTAGCAACACCCGGATTGGTAAATAATATATGAATCCGCATTTTAATCTAAATATAAAAAGATACGATAATGTCTTTTCAATAAAGTAAACGAGATATTTAAAGATTGCCGAACGCAGGAATAGAGGTTTAGGTTAAGACAGAATTCAATGATAAATATCTATATCATAGTGGCCTGATTTATATTTGTATATTACTTACAAACATGCATATCTTCACGCCAATTCCCTTACAAGGTAGGCATAGGGTATCAAGTTCCAGACCTCACGATCCTGACAAACCTGTCTGACTTCATACAAACATGCCGGTTTCAGAGATTCTCGACACTACCCTCGGATTCGCTGCTGCCCGCGATTTCTTACACGCGTTGAGGTGACCTTTCGTGGTTAGTGGTGTAAACGAAAGATTTTTCGAAATAAAAAACAATCTCAATTTTGTCCTGATCTATAAGCTACCACTAGACAAAATTTGGTAAAATCTGTTTAGTAGTTTTTGCATTACAAGTAAACTGATAAATAGTAAACTGCAATTTTTTTTGCTGTGATTCACCCTCATCACTTAGGGTTACAAAAAATAAAAAACGATTCTCAGACCTACTCAATATTTTCACAAAATTTCATGAGAATCTGTCAAGCCGTTTCGGAAGAGTACGGTAACTAACATTGTGACACGGGAATTTTATATACTCGTATAAGATAATAATATTGAATAAGCACACGACTACCCTGATGGTGACAGATAACCGCAAACTTTAGACTCTATAGATGTTATAGGAGAGTCGCTGTCGTTCAGTCTGAGTGTTAGGCCAATTGTGCAAGGCTACTGCCTACCCTGCGCTCTGGACCGGAACATGATACAGTCATTATGGCAGCAGGTAATAATCCCTTCTCCTTCACTCGCATCTCACCAGCTGCCAGGTAGGAAAGCAGATGGTCTATGCTACACGAAGTTCCAATATGGGAAAACAAATTTCGTGGTTAGTAATAGAAACGAAAGATTTTCCCATAGTAAAAGTATTATAATGTTGACGCGGTAATAAACTACCACCATACAAAATTTGATAAAAATCTATTTAGTAGTTTATGCGTTAAAGGCGAGCTGACAAACTGAGAAATTTTACTATCCCCTAATTTTGAGTTACATATCCTGTAAACTATATAATATATGCCTGTATGCAATAAGTAGCAATAATTATTTTCAAAAAATATTTAATGTACTTTTTTATGCGCTAACGGCCACAATAGCTAATAAGTAGCTAGAGGCCTCAATTAATATTTAATCTATAATTAAGACACGATTTTCTATAGGAAACATCGACTTAATGACTGATTAACAGGTAATGTGTATGAATGCGGCCATAACACAGCGATCAAGCACATGGCTCTTTCTATGATAAGAGATAACTGTAGCCTATAGACAGCATAGATGTTATCGTTGCAGTCTTCTAACCTAGGTATTAGGCGAATTGTGCAAGTCTACCTGCTACCCTCTCTCAAAACCGCAACAGAACATTCTGCGGCATTCATACGTAAGGTAGTAGTAGATAACACAGACTAGTTGCGGGACACTGAACCTATGCTCGCTACTTATGAGCTGCCTGGTAGATAGGCAGATGGTCTATTCTACTCAGCGGACCCGGACCAACGCTAGGAAAGTAGTAAGTTGTAAGTTTGGCAGTAACAATTTCTATCTATTAGACATTCAAGATGGCTACTTTACATAGTAAATCGGGACATGGAATAGTAGAAGATCCGAACCTACATCAACTTACACCGAGCTGATAATTGAATAAAACATATTTTATAGCCAAGTAAGTATGTTACCAATCATATTAAAAGCGAGTTGCCTGAATAAATCCTCCGAATATTTTTATTATTTAAAATTTTTTTTTTTCATTAAACCCAATATATCAACATAAATGGTAATGAAAATTGTAAAAATTGTAATAAAGTTGCACATTTTTTTTTCTGTTATCCGATCCCATGAAAGTAACTAGCATTGACAATTATCTGTTTATACTTGGCAATCCAGATAAATAACAGGCAACCCAACTTCTGCAACGTAATCTTGTACCTACTTTAAGTGGGGGTAAATTCTTAATATTGCACCAATTAATGAATAAAAAACAAAATCACGGATTTTTTTTTTGGCAGCTCACTTTTTAAATATTTTCTTATGTACTAAATTTGATATTAAGCTGGTTTCATCCTATTACCAGCTCGGTGTAGGTCGACCTAACTTCGGATCTTAGACTCATTTTCATTTAGATTTCATAATTTTACATTTATCAATAATCGCATGGGATCAAATTCCAGTTTTGGTATTTCTAATCATATGCTCTAAATTATTTTGACACACGCGACAGGCGAAAAGAGGGGTATTACAAGTATGAACTGTCAGTGTGTGTGTCTGTCTGTGGCATCGTAACTTTTGAACGTATGGAACAGTTGCGATGCGGACTGTTTTGTTTTGAGACGGTTCATATTTACATTGCAATATTTTTAATTTTGGGTTTATCTTTGCAGAATAGTCCATCTGCCTTCCTTGCCAGGCAGCTCGTAAAACCCGATGTTAAGTTGGCAACACACCAATACCACCTACGGTGAATTTCTTACCATCAGGAAATACGTCTGCTGATTTTCCTTCCTATATCATAAAAAAAAAGAATCTTCAGAGATTTGCTCACATATTAAATTAGGTAATAGAATGAACATACTCCACTAGGTAAAGCACTATTACTGTCTCTGTGGCGAATAGATGTGATGTCCACCTACCTATCTACCAGTCACCTCGTACGAAGCAAACATTTGTTATATAGAGCACAATCCATAAGACTACTCGTTGAAGAGTGCTGTGCAGCAAGGTATTCCTGCCGCCGTTATGATAGTGTCGTGTTAGGCAAAGTCGGCTAAACTTACACATTGGGGCTAACAAACAGTTACAGGATAGAGACGCATCTATAACATTTCTAGATTTCTGGGTCATTTGCCATAAAAAAAGAAGGTTGACTAAAAGTGATAGGTTCTTCAAGTCTCCCGAATTGGTATATTCGATTTCTTATTTATTACCGCCAGTGCTAGAACTGCTATTGTTATGTTCCAGATTGGACGGCAACTTGCTTAAACAAAAAACTTACGATTTTGGCTTCTGATTTTCAGACCATTGTAACCTTTGACATAATATTTTGATATTTCTACAAGTGATGTTCACATTTCTTATCAAATAAAAACAAGAAATGTTTGAATGTCCCCGTGTGGGTTCGTTGAAGAATAGTCCAACTGCCTCCTTGCCAGGTAGTTCGTAAAAGGCGAGCAAAGGCTTACCGTCAATAACACTGTGACATCTTACTTAGTGGTGGAGTTTTGCAGCGACTCGCCCGGAATTTTACCACTGCCTTATTCCTGCCGCCATAACGATAGCGCCTGCCGTTGACGTGTTCCGGTTCGGAGTTCAGGTTGGCAACTCACTAACACTACCTTTGGTGTTTCTAGGCAGTGTGATTTTTTTTATGATAATGGAAGGCAAACAAGCAGACGGATTTCCTGATGGTAAAAAATTCACGCCGCCTAGAGACACCAAAGGTGTTAATGGTGCGTTGCCAACCTGAGGCCGGGATGTTAGGCCTCGAACAAAAGTAAGTTTACCGGCTACCTTACCCTCCAAACCGGAACACGTCATGACGTTATGGTGGCAGGAATAGGTCAGGCGGTGGTACCAATCCGGGCAAATCGCTGCGAAACTCTACCATCTAGTAGGATGTCACGGTATTAGTGACGGTAAGCCTATGCTCACCTTTTACGAGCTGCCTGGCAGGAAGGCAGATGGTCTAATCTGCAAAGGAGCCTGACCAACACGGGGACCGTACCATCAGGAAATCCGTCTACTTATTTGCTTTCCAATATCATAAAAAAAATGATTTCGTAGAATCGATTACTCTCATCGAGTTCCCCTTTTTCTTCATTACGCCTAAACACTATAATGGCTAATTTTTATTCATATTGGCCGAAAAATTACTCGGTATCATTTTCATAACAAGCCTTCGGTGTTAGGGTAAATGTACCAATAATCGTCGGCACTTGCAACAATGGAGCACCTCGGGGAGTCTGTGAATACCAATAAAATGGTACAAAGACACCCCGTGGTGACTGTGCCCCGAGCCCTAGTCCGTTCTTTATGGCATTAGAACGGTTAATCTGACTGGACCCGTTGGGGTGTCGCCTTTATTACGTTTTACTTATTTCTATATGTAAGCTTGCGATAGAGTTAATAGCTTAATCTATGGATTTTGAATCAACTCTATACTAGATTCTTCATTAAGGAAACTATAGCCAAAGTCACTAATACTCGTATAAATACTCAGACACAACAGCCGCAATCATGGTCATCAATTCTTAATAAGCCTTTCGTCAGTCTTTAATTATTTAAATTTAATCAGTTAAGTTGACATTTTTGCACAAAATTATGACTTAAAGACATATTAAATATTAATTTCCGTCCCTGAGAGCTTCCAATCTGTTTTGTTATAATTGTTATACGAAGTACTTTGTCAACCTAAATATTGCAGTAATTTATTTTCTGTTAATAAAACAGTTAAAGTTTCGTTTTTGAAACATAATATTTTTAACCCTAATAAAAAAAATAAAGGGATGCTTTGAATTTGGCGTATGTCGGTGACATTGTAGCTGCTGAACGAATGGACCTTTTTTCGATGCAATTATTTGTTTATAAACAACGAACGAGTTTTGCCACTGATTATTGATTTTTTTTAATTTTATGATTACGTTGAGATGCTTCGAAATTCTAGGTTGTAGAATGCCAAGGTGTTGAGGACGGTAAGCATATGCTCGTCTTTTGCGAGCTGACTGGCAGTAAGTCAAATGATCTATTCTGCAAAGAAGCCGTACCAACACAGGGTTTTTTAAAAATCTTACTTTTGTAAACTGTAAATCAAACTGTAATATCTATTTATTCCGCCAACCCTTTGATAATTGCAAACAATGTTATCTATGTCTGTTATCGATCTGGCGATTCCTACTTCAAGGTTGTACCATATTCTTTCATGATTTATGGGCCATGAGTCATGACGAGTCACGTGTATTGAAGGGGTTAGTGAATAGGGTAAATGGACCTATTAACAAAAATTAAAACTTTTCGATACATTGCCCTCATACAACAAGATCATTCTGCCTTGACTAAATCACACATTAAGGTATCGTTAACTGTTTGACGTCACTAAAAAACCAAACAGTACATGTTAGCTGAGAAATAATATATTGTATTACAATTACATAAGGTTTATTTTAAAATGGTCCTCGTCTAATAATATGGTATTGTTCATCAAGAACCATTGAAATGGGGTCGTTTCATGGCCTACATTAATAAATTATGTCGACATTTTCGCAAATTATTTTATATTTTTTATGGAATGTTTAAGAAAGAAAACTGTAACACTTGAATCAATCGCAACTCTCTTACTAGTTAAACTAATAGTAAAAATGATAATCAAAAAAAAATTAAGACGAATCTCTACTTGTTATCGTCGGCACTTGGTGGAATTCCATTGTATACACACTTTTTTGAGATACTTTTCCAATATTCACTTTATTTAACGCTTTATGATACGCTATAGCCAAGGTTTCACCTTTGACAGCATCATCAGTGTTATAAGTTACAACCAAATAGGTACTGAACGATAAATTACAACAGACTTTTTACCTTTAGTTATAAAGCCCTGATGATGCCGTAAAAAGTGAAACCGGCTGACGATAGCGTAACATAAACTACTACTATACTACTATGCTACCGGCTGACTATAGGGTAACATAAACTACTACTACTATAATGTTAAATAAAGTATATACTGGAAAAGTATAAGCGTTTACTTAAAAAAAGTGTGTAAATATAGACGATTTATTTTCTGAAGTTTTTGAGCAAAACAAAAATCAATAACCATACAGGAGTTCAAATAAATTGTAGAAAGCAATATAAATTTTAAATTGATTTTCGAATAATTGTATGTTTTACATAGGAATATGGATATTTAATTATGTTTTAAACATAAGCAAATTAAAATTTGTAATATTGCTGCAAAATGTTGTGGAGATCATAATAATTTATTTATTTGCTCGCCAACTATAGCGAAATAGGTTTAGAAGATACTAAGCCCCACATTGTTGTCCAACCTGGAAATCGAACCCGGGACCTCATGCAGTCAAGTTTAACACTTGGATTGCTAGCCCGCAGAGGTGAAAATAGGCCATATACATGGTGTCGACATATACAATTACTTGATAAATGAAAGTGTGTTTTTTTATTCTAGACATTAGAATCAGACCTAAGCCGTGAAGGCGTAACAAACTTTTGCATATTACGTATTACGTAAACAGAAAAACTTTCGCATTTGTAATATTAATAGGATAGGATAGGATATCTAGGTGCTATACAAAAATGTGACTATCAGAAAAATAAATGCGAAATTTTGTAAATTCCCCAGAAAATGGGAGTCATGGTATAGTAATGGCTTACAACATATTTTATATTTCTGCGTCCCTCCCGTCATTCATAAAATAATAGTGGTCGTCATGAGGGACGTTTTACAAATGATACGTCGCGTTCCTATTGTTATGGCTATTGTTAGGCGCTCTTACTTTTCATACGTTTAACAATACATTAATATTATCGCGACGCTAATTTGTTTTTTATGCCCATAGCACAAAGCTTATATCTCCATATTGTTATTTATGCTTTGTGCCGTGTCGTCGTATGTACAGCTAATAAGTCACATGTGTATAATTATTATTTTATTGCTTGCGATTCGAATGCAAGTCAGGATTGTTCATGTTTGTGAGATCTTTTGTTTAGGTGTGCCTTTTTGTTCCGGACGAAAGTGTGGTCCTGTACCTTATCCGCAATTGTTTTTTCTTTTTGTTGAACGTTTTTTCTGTAAAAAACAATTCGAAAGAGCTGTGTCCAAATAATGAGGATATTAAAAAACGAATTTAATATTTAGGTAGCAGAAACAGAAGAATGAAAACTCTGACTTAAGTAATTCATGTGGCAAAAGACAAGTGACGTAATAATTAAGCACAGTAAACTGCAAAAACAAACTCCAGCTAATTATTTGGGTGCCACGTCGAGGTTTTAATTTTTTTAATGATAGCAAATGGTTCCGAAATGGTCCCACGTAAATTGAATCAACATAGCAGTATCATAAATTACACTTAATAATGTATAAATTCGAAAATGTTATACACTATTAATTAATTATAACTCAAAAACCGTCATAAAACTTAAACTCAAAACGGATCGTTATAAAACTAATATAGCACTAATTAATCCGTCTGCTTGTTTGCTATAATTGGCCAAGTATTCTTGTAACAAACATCTAAAAATAATACAGTCGAATTGGGAACCTCCTACGTTTTTGGTGTTGGTTTAAAAAGTTTCCATAAATTTGATTATATCTCTCACACAGTTACATGTATCAACAACAAAGTATTTGTTTTCATAGCACTTTCTACGTAAGTATTTAGTTCTCAAAAATGTGGAAGTGGCAATACCATAGGCTTGCAACTATAAACTATAAAAAAATGCAATAGAATCCGTCGAGTGCTGTTATCAATATATTAAATTTCAACATTTTGAACTACTAACCTGATTTTCAAAATTTTAACATTTTGTGTTTTTATCTCCTCTCCAATGTGATTTTTCAGAACTTGAGCAACCGAAATGCTGACCTAATAATTATCGATAAGAAATTAGAAATAAGAACCCAAATAAATAATAATCAAATGCAAAAAAAATCTTTCACAAAATATGCAAATTAATTTACATCAAAAATCTAGTCTTAAAGTAATGCAAAGCAATCAATTCAAACATCTTTAAAAGATATCAAAAATTTCTAATATACAATTTTTAGGTTTTCTTGATTCCAATTATTATTTTATTTTAATCTAACAGTTAGATATACTTCCATTAAATGAATTAGTTGTACAGTGTTATAGTATGTAACTTAAATAATTTTAAGATATTTAATTGCTATTGAAAGCTATGAAGCATACAGCTCTCCTCATTATAAAAGACAACTGCAGCCTTAACGCACCGCATCTAGCTGCATCACTATCCTGTGGCCCACGTGACATATTCGCTGGACCTCGCTATTATAGGTCTGTATAATATTTGTTAGTGAATGACCACCACAGGCACTTTTGCACTTACTTTGTTATAGTGGCGGGGTCCGTAGGATGTGTCTGAAGATTTGTCAGCGGGTATATCCATGTATTGAATTTTTTTCTTTTTTTTTACTACCAGTTTACAATCATCCGTCCACCCATCCGTCTAACCGATTCCACCGGCATACAATTAAACAATTTATTTGAATGATTTCAAAGCTGCTCTCTAACTAATCTCAAACACTAAAATAGCCATTTAGCTAATTTCTTACGAACGTTTTTAACTTGTACTTTATTGCGTACCAAAATAACTGGGCTGTCGCCTCACGCCTAATCTCATAACAAAGCGTTGTTGGAACATTTTGGCGCTAAAATAATGAAGCACACGTGCCCTGACTCTGTCCGGGGTCGGGACAACGCGACGGAAGCACAATGGCCACGTGTCGATCGCTATCAGTGGGACGAAACGATTCCCGAAACAAAACCAGTAGAAAATGGTTATCTCACGATTTTTAGAGGAGATACGAATTTTTCATTAGTCTTTATGCATAATTGTTAAATTACAATTGCGAGAACAAAGTATTATTAGTATATCTGATTTATGGAGATGTAAATCATTGGCTAGGACAGTTGAATTATTTTCTGGCTTAGGTGTCCACTAAAGATATTTTACACGGTTGTAAATACGCCTCCCAACAAAGGTAAACTTGGAGGAAATTTTATTTTCATCTTTCGATTATTGTTAAAGGTGCTAGGTAGCAGGGTTTCGCAGCGACTTGCCTGGATTGGTACCACCGCTTTACCTATTCCTGACGTCATAATGTCAGCACTTGCCGTTGACGTGTTCCGGTTTAAAGTTGAAGGTAGCCAGTAAACTTACTTTTGCTCGAGGCCGACGGTTCAACTCGGCTAAAATAATGGCTGATCATAAAAATTATTTGAAAATACTAAAATTATAATAAAATCTACAATTTGTTACATCTTAGAAGGCTTTACAGAGTGTGTGCTTTGATTGAATTGCAAATATATATATAGGAATTTGAGAGACTAAATCTTTTGGGATTTCGACATTTACCTACTATTGTTTTTAAATGTATTTGCGTCAAGTATTTATAAACAACAAACTCACAAGTACGTACACAATGCAAAAAATATGTTGTATCATTAAATTCTATTCCCAGGACATTTTTATTACTTTAAAATTGTTCGTTTTCCAGTGCAAAATATTATACTTTAAAGCATTTTCATTTAATTTGAACATATTTAGTGCAAAACAGTATTTTATTTTCAAGGGAACGTAACCTTAAATCTAACTTTTTTTTTGTAAATATAGTTCGAAAAGAAAGTCTCCGTGATCCACATTTGATTTCAGAGAAAACAATTAATTTATTAGAGTATTCTAAGCATTGTGTAATATGTGTTCCTGGGCACTTTCCATGCACCGTCTAGAACCCATATTACTTGATAGATTTTGCTGCCAATTTTTCTACAGTCACTGAATTGACTGACAAATAATCTAGGGTATAAGCGGGTCATTACATGATAGTTTTTGATGTCAGCTTTACCACAGTTATTGAATTACATTTGAATGATGGTTAACAAAATGTATTCATATAAATGTGTCACTACCTTACTCAATAACTTATTTGTCAGTCAATTCAATGACTGCGGTAAAACTGACAGCAAATCTTAGGTTATGGCCTGTTAAGAAGGTGACTCATGTTTGTATGAATCCGATATCGAATTTGTTAACAAACATTCAAACGTTATTCAGTGACTGTGACGAAAATGACAACAAAACCCATCGTGCAATAGGCGTCTTACAACGCAGTATGGTATAACTGTACGTTTGCTCCCAGCTTTTGTAGGAATCTTTTAGAAAGGATCCCTGGATATGTATTTTCTGCATATACTCCGAAACAGCTAGACATTTTAATGAAATTTTCCACAAATGTAGCGATTTGTAGGGTTTTCTTCATCATTGACTCTTGTTAATGATCTGATATTCTGTTAATTTTTGTTGACATTTGTAAAGAAATTACTGGATTATTTTTAAAATAATCACTATTTAAAGTGAATTAAATAAAAAAGTGCCTGTTTGATAAAACTTTTTTTAATTATTTTTACTTGAGTTAATATATATATATATATTGGTGTTGGTCTAATAAATTAAAAAAATATCTATATCTAAACCGATTTTAAAATGGATTTCACCTAGATGTTGAGGGTATTTTTATTATCATTATAATACTCTAATGCCTATTTTTTTCCATTCGTAGTTCTTACTTACCAATTAGATTTTTTTTCTCAATCAGTCAAGAGTCTCCGAAACCGGCGTGTTTGTATGAAAAGGGGTATGAATGTGAAGGAAGCAAGACAGGTTTGTCAGGTTCGTAAGGTCTGGCACTCGATACTCTCTGCCTACCCCGTATGGGACTTGGCGTGAAGATATGTATGTATGTATGTATGTAGATTTTTTTATTGAGTCCGCAAAGACTAAACATTTTTTACGCCAACTGTCGTACAATACAAAAACATAAATAGGTATTTTGCTAAATACTACATCCATAAAAATAAGAATAATCGTAAAATATGACACCGCGTCTCATTAGCCATTATAGTTGGTTCGATTCCCATATCAATAGCTGGTGTTGGTGTTCCACCCCGTATTAGTCGCCCCCGTAAATATTGAAACACAGACGGCACGCATTGTGCTATGGGCGGTGCCGGCCATATTTATTATTTTTGTCACCATTGTATGAGCTGGATTAAGGCCCGTATTTAGATGAAATTGAGGATAAGGTCTGTTAATCTCGCCTTTCTTTGTGGCGTATCGATCGATGAAAAAAATTGGACGCACAGTAACATTTGCACATCGGAATTGCATTTGCGATTGTCAGTGTCCAGGAAATTATTTATATACATATAAGGTAAAATCAGGATAGATGCCAAATTTTTTAAATTGCTTCACATCTCGTAGAATAAACAACTAAATATTTCATTTGTTAAACTAGCAAATACAGGAGTTTTTTCTTCTACAAATTTGTTAAAAATAAAAACATATTTATAACTTCAAAGTATTAGCGACTTTAGCGTCTTCTACTTTTTGGGACAACTATCCTACGTAGAGGATAGTTGCCTAATCTATGAAAATTACGTTTGGGATACATGACTCGCCGTAAAACAAGGCATTTATCCTCCAAATACTCGTACATTATTACATTTGTAAACCGCACAGAGTTATGCAACATAGGCAATTCAGAGATAGCTAGTGGGTATTGGATAAACGTATATAAAACACTACCCGTCATATTAATAAACATGGACTAATGTAGGAGTAAATTAAAATGGTTTCGTAGCCTGTATCACATTTTAATAAAGATTATAAAATAAGGTTGAACTTTAGAAGGGTAGGGTAAAAGAACGATACTCTTTGATTGTTGATTTCTCATACTCACTTCTCTCCGTGTTGGTCCGGGCTCCTTTGCAGAATAGACCACTCGCTTTCCTGCCAGGCAGCTCGTAAAGGCGAGCAAAGGCTTACCGTCACTAACACCGGGACATCTGACTAGGTGGTAGAGTTTCGCAGCGACTCACCCGGATTGATACCACCGCCTTACCTATTCCTGCCGCCATGACGTCATGACGTGTTCCGGTTTGGAGGGTAAGGTAGCAGGTAAACTTACTTTTGCTCGAGGCCTGACATCCCAGCCTCAGGTTGGCACACACCAGCACCACCTTTGGTGTCTCTAGGCGACGTGAATTTCTTACCACCAGGAATACCGTCTGCTTGTTTCCTCTCCGCTGGTTCGGTCATGTGGAAAGAATGACAGATGAAAGACAGACAAAGCAGATATACATTGCGAATGTGGATGGATGTAGGTACCCGGGGAGACCGAGGTTGACATTCCAGGATCAGATCTCGCGTATACTATCAGAGGGTGGTGTCATGATTCTCTGAAACCGGTGTGTTTGTATAAAAAGGGTAATGAAT
>NJDC01000470.1:91213-107918 GCA_002245475.1 Calephelis virginiensis
GGACGCTTTTAAGCTTCTGGAGTGGAAAGGAATGGGCATCAACATCAACGGCGAGTACATCACTCAGCTTCGATTTGCCGATGACATAGTCATAATGGCGAAATCGCTGAAAGACCTGAGCACAATGCTCGAAGACCTCAATCGTGTTTCCCGGCAGGTGGGCCTTAAGATGAACATGGACAATACGAAAATCATGCGGAATATCCATGTAGCGCCCACCCCACTGTCAGTTGGGAACGCGATCCTCGAAGTTGTCGACGAATATATATACCTAGGACAAATGGTCCAGTTAGGTAGGTCTAACTTCGAGAAAGAGGTAAATAGACGAATCCAACTCGGTTGGGCAGCGGTCGGAAAATTGCGTAGCGTCTTTTCGTCTGAAATACCTCCGTGTCTCAAGACAAAAGTCTTTAACCAGTGTGTGTTACCAGTGATGACCTACGGCACCGAGAAGTGGTCTCTTAAACAATGGGTCTGATAAACAAGCTCAAAGTTGCACAGCGAGCTATGGAGCGGGCTATGCTCGGGGTTTCCCTGCGAGATCGATTCAGAAATGAGGAGATCCGCAGGCGAACGAAAGTCATCGACAGTGGGCGGGGCACATAGCGCGGAGAACTGATGGCCGTTGGGGCAGAAAAGTTCTCGAGTGGAGACCACGTACCGGCAAGCGAAGCATAGGACGGCCACCCACGAGATGGACAGACGACCTTATGAGGGTCGCGGGGTCTTGTGGATGCAGGCCGCTTCCATCCGATCGAGGTGGAAGTCAACGGCGGAGGCCTATGTTCAGCAGTGGAAGTCCTATGGCTGAAATGATGAGATCTTATTTTATTTCTTCAAATATTTTTTTTAATATTTCCATTTTTAATAATGTCTTCACTCTAGCTAAAATGAGTTGTTTTCTATTGAGATAAATATTATGAAATATTTTGTTAGTCGTTGCTTCAAATTTCATCAGAATTATTATCATTATTCATCTCCGTTCGTTCTTTTCCTAAATTTTGTTTTCGTAAAAAGGAAGCAAACTCAATAAAGTTATAAGCAATAAAAAGTAATCTTTAACAATAATGATATAAAAATAGTTATCGCCAGTGTTTACAATTTTATCAGACTACTGTAAAACTTATCATAAGCTTTAAATCGTTTATATGCACAATAAATCCTATTTCAAACTGAAATCGCTCCGATTTGATCGCGGTTTTGCAACGTGAATAAGGTCACAGACAGCTTGGATGGTAGTTCGTAAACTATAGTATGAGTTTATGTAATTTATAGTTAAGAGATCATATACTGCTTATCTATACATAATAAAACAGTAATAAAATTAAATATGTACATTAAATTTTCCTTAAAACGAATTATATCATACAATGGATACAGATTTCAAAACCAGGGTTTTAAAATTTTTGTCAGTTAATATGTTTTAATTTTACACAAAAACGGATAATGGATTTTTACCAAACTTTGTGTAGTAGTAGCTAATAGTAGTAGTCAAAATCAATATTTAGAATACATTTTACTTCTGGTAAATCTTTCGTTCCTATCACCGACTACGAATTGTCACCGTAACGTGTATGTGTATGAAGTCGCGGATACCGGCTGCTAGTCATAATATAGTATGTTAGGTGATCCGACAGATGTTTTCCTGTCCTTTATATAAATTTTTATGTAATCCTTCCCCTAACTATAACTAAATCAACAAAAAAAATTAAAAAAAAAAGTATCTTCACGCCCATATCCCCCAAGAGGTACGCAGAGGCACAACCAGGGCACCCACGACTAGCCGAAGATACTAAGTCCCACAATGTGATAGGTGGCAAGCCTATCGTCAACCGGGCACATATCCTATCCCGAGCAACATTTTTTTTTTTAGAAAATTTGGAAAAACCCAATTTTCTTTTTGTTGCCCGACCCGGGATTCGAACCAGGGACCTCATGCAGTCAAGTCCAACAACTGAACCGCTAGACCACAGAGGCTAGACCACAAAATAATTAACAAAATTAAAGCCCGTATACGGGTGATGACCAAGAGAAATAAGGATTTATTTTTATATTTAAGAATATACTAATCGTAATGTGAAGGTTAGCTTTAGGTACTTTGAGGTAACTGTGATGACATTCCGTGACCAAATCACTAGTGTATTTTCCGAGGGTGGTGTCAAGAGTCGCTTAACCGGAGTATTTGCATAAAAAAAATAGTTTGGAAAGAAAGCTGTATAAAAATCGTGACACTTGGCACTCGACTATCTCTGCCTGCCTTATTAAGGGTTGAGTAAAGATAAACATGTACGTATTCTTCGTGACTTTTTATTAAGTTAAAATATAGCGTAAAAACAGACTCTCCAAAGCAGCAGTATATCACTTTGCTAACGTCGTGATCTTGCAACGTGAGCATATCTACCGCCATTTTTACCCTTCGTCATGTAACGGCCAATATTAATAACCTATCCACAGATAAAGATAGGCCTTCTAGAGTTTATTTGCTCAGATATTTTTGTTAGTTATTGAAAGATAGCAGTGGTTACGTTACAACTAATCTAAAGTATCACGATCTCTTATCTTAGATAGGTTATTAATATTGGCCGTAACATGACGATGACTAACTTTGACGTAACGGTGGCCGGTATAGGTAAAGCGGTGGCATTATTACGGAAAATATTTTTTTTAATTTGTTAAATCATTATTATCATAACATCACCTTTTGCAAAAGTATTCATAATCACAAGTCATAATAAATAAAGTGACATAAAGTCAAAGACCATGCGAAGTGAAGGATCAATGTAAGGAAAGTGAAAACGTGAGAAACACCGTGAACTACGTTGGACTGCTTGTAAAATGATATGCCATTACATGGACCGAATTATGCCAAAATTTACCAACCCACAAATTGTCAAAAAATGAGTTATTGACACCAAACTGATCAGAATGTGCTATTTTACTACTCAGTAAATACAACCCGTCCTACATTTACATTTGACACAAAAAAACTATGAACCAAACGATGCATAAGGACTAAGTCTAAAACAATTTAAAAACATCTAGTGAAACCTTGATAATTTTACTAAAAAAACAATTGACTTTGGCCAATTAATTTAATAAAATATTTCAATTTATAATTCTATTTTCCCCCGTGTTGGTCCGGGCCTTTTTGCAGAATAGACCATCTGCCTTCCTTGCCAGGCAGCTCGTAAAAGGCGAGCATAGGCTTACCGTCACCAACACCGTGACATCTGACTAGGTGGTAGAGTTTCGCAACAACTCGCCCGGATTGGTACCACCGCCTTACCTATTCCTGCCGCCATAACGTCATAACGTGTTCCGGTTCGGAGGGTAAGGTAGCCGGTAAACTTACTTTTGCTCGAGGCCTAACATCCCGACCTCAGGTTGGCAACGCACCATTACCACCTTAGGTGTCTCTAGGCGGCGTAAATTTCTTACCATCAGGAAATACGTCTGCTTGTTTGCCTTCCTATATCATAAAAAAAAAACTTATGTCACATACAGTCGAATTGAAAGCCTTTAAATCTTTAACATCTTTTTTGAAAATTAATTGAGAAATCACATTCAACAAGCATGAATTATTGAAGTCAGACACTGTAATAATACAATAATTGAAACTGACGCTACGAAATCCAAAAATGCAGCAAAATGTACCCCATATCTGGTGTCAAGCTATATCACATCTGCCACTGCATGCGATATAAAAACTTAATAAGTGATCCGTCACCATAAAATAACCATTAAAAAGCCGTCGGACGCTTTTAAAAAAACATCAAGACATGAAATCGGTAGATAATTACCAAGAGACTTCGCGGATCGGGTTTCAGTGGGGCGATTCACGAGGGAGAGTGTGAAATGGTCTCCATTTGTCCGGTACATCATGGTTGTTCTACACTCACAAGTAATTATAACAATCTTAGAGGCAAGTGTTTAGTTTTTGCTTTAGGTTGTACTGTTCGAATCACTTAAAATCATTACTGTTCCCACCTAAACCTTTTCTTGTTGCCATAACATTAGTGCTTGCCATTGTCATGATTTAGTTTGCAGAATCTAGACGCTTAACTGTTCGTTTATAACAATTATAAAAAAAAAAGTATATTCACACCCATATCCCCGAAGGGATAGGCAGAGACACAACTAGTACACCCACGACAAGCCGAAGACAATAAGTTCTACAATATACATTTTCTAATATTTTTTTGTTGCCCGACCCGAGGATCGAATCTGTGACGTCAAGAAGACGAGTCCGACGCCGGCCCAGGTATGAATAATTTAATATATATATACTTAAGCAACTAAGTAACTCCATCTAATTCGTCTTCTTGTTTCTGTTGATTTTATAAATAAATCGTAAATATCCCAGTATTTTTTAGAGCTTTAAACGATGACTTTTGTAATTTTCATTACAAACGGCTTGACTACAGAATTGTAACTTTTTTTTATTTATAACATTGGTATTAATTGTATAAGTTTCAAACATTACTATCGTATTTGTGATGCTAATCAGACAGTCTAATTTCCTATCGCACAAACTGACATGCACGCACAACACTCCACGCGTATACAAGCATACAATATGTTTCCCGGTTTTATAAAACGAAACGGCAATTTTTCGCCTTTCGTATCCCCAAATATAATTATGAAGCTATATCCAAAAGCGTCAATTCCCTTCGACATATCTGGCGTTGAACTTTGAGTATGCAAATATTGAGTATGACAGTATATAACAGGTACGCACATAGCCGACCCCGTTCACAAGTGAACGCTTCGGTGATTCCTGACGAATCATCCGGTCACCCTCCTCGTCTGCGCAGGTTAATACCTATAAAAGCATCCACTATTTACCTATCCTATGCATGGATCCCGATGAAGTTTGCACGCCGGATCGACGAGACCCGCCCGCCCAAACCGAGGGTTGAATTTAATTGTTAATTACGTTCTTGTTTACGGGCGGCTTCATAATGTTTTGTGTTTACATTGATTTCTATAAAACTTTATCTCATTCTTCTCTTGTTATTTATCATTCTTCATTCAATGTGTTTTGCTCTTGTGGTTTTTCTTTTTTTATGGCAAAACAGCTGACTGTACAAAACGTAACTTTAATATTACGGTCGCAATATACTTACATTTAATTTTGGAACTATCAAAAGTCACCTAAAATTAAATAAAAAACTTATTATAAAAGAATGATTGCACTGCTAGTGGTCGCCCAGTGGTCGAAATTCGACCACAATAAATGTTAATTATGAGTTATTCAATATAATTTATTAAAAATTTATGATCAAACATTTTTAAGGATATTTTGTCAATTATCTTTTTGATAAAAACGCCATCTTCATTTATCAAGTCCACCTACTTTGTTTCCAAACATTACGAATATAGTTTGTGCGCCATTTGTGATCTTTTATCGTAATCAATATATTTGTTAGTGTGTCAAATGCGTGGAAGTAAGCGTAATGTTTTTTTATTTATTTATTTAAGTCACTTTACAAGCACTATTAATAAAAATAGTAGTTCTGCAACACATAAACTATAAGTGTACCAAATTTCGTACTCCTCAGTTCGCGCAATTTTCGTAAAAAGGGGTCCAAAAAAAAGGGGTTTTTGCTTCACGTATTAATGTTATGATGATATCACATAGGTTTGAAGAAAATGTGTATGTATATGTAGATCTCGTGACGATTTCGAAACTATTGAACTAATTTAGATAAGATTTCGTAAATTGATAGACAGGATAGTATTTTGTCAAAGGTTGTCCGCCTGAAGATGTAACAATTTGTAAAAAATTTGAATTTAAACAAAAATTTCAAAAATAGTATTATCTTGATTTCCCAATCACACATTTCGACTGTATTTCTATAAGTTCAAAAAAATTTTAAACAAATTCTAACGAATAATGATAAGTGAAATCCTAAAACCAATTAAAAAACCATAAAAAGGCTGCACGTATGGAGGGACATATAAAGTTTAATTTGTAAAATAATTTTTGCATGATGTACAAAGGGTGAAATTGTGATATATTTGAATACGGCACCTAAGGGATCGTTCGGGAGGTGTCAGAAGAGGCGCTATCAGCCGATCAGACCCCTGGGACTTCACGATTAAAAGCAGAGAGTAAATAGCCCCAGTTGCTGAACCACTTCGAAATATTCCTTTACCTATTAGGATGGATAAAATTTATTTATATAAATGTGATTTTTATGTGGGTAAATCTAAATGATTTTAGATTTAGGGAAGCGATTATCTTAACTGGGATGAAGTAGCTTAAGTCCCACTTTTTTATAATGCTGTCATACAGTCACAATGTTACCAGGTATTGTGATAGGTTTTTTTTGACTAAATATCAAACTTTCTTATTTCATCAATTTTATTTTTTAATTCTTATAATTACGTATTTATTCTTTAAAAAAGGAGGTGATATGTTTGACTTGCTTCTTGCTTCATATTATTATTTTTTTTGGAATTGGAAGGCAAACAAGCAGACGGATTTCCTGATGGTAAGAAATTCACGCCGCCTAGAGACACCAAAGATGGTAATGGTGTGTTGTCAACCTGAGGTCAGGATAGGCCTAGAGCAAAAGTAAGTTTACCGGCTACCTTACCTTACCTTACCAACCGGAACACGTCATGACGTTATGGCGGCAGGAAAAGGTAAGGCAGTGGTACCAATCTGGGCGAGTCGCTTCGAAACTCTACCACTTAGTCAGATGTCACGGTGTTAATGATGATAAGCATATGCTCGCCTTTTACGAGCTGCCTGGCAAGAAAGGCAGATGGTCTATTCTGCAAAGGAGCCAGGACTAACACTATACTACGTACTACTAAGCCGTCATTTGTGAAGCGGTTTTAAAAATTGTGTTTTTATTTAAAAGAGCTTACTACTAAGATGGTGCCGTTAATACTAGTTTATGATACGATGATAAAATCTCAAGGAAATCGAGGATATTTACTGTTACTAATATATACTGATGTATACTACTCAATATTTTGTTTACTTAGACAACATTATATCCAAGTCCGTTTTTGCAATTAACTGCGCTTCAATTACAACCTATTAATAAGTACACAATCGGTATTATTTCTCAAATTCAGATACATTCAAAGAAATACAAGTCCTTTCTTCATTTATGAATTAACTAGCTTTATAACTATCATTATTTTGTGCTAACCATATAAAATAATTACTATTATTATTAATGATTACTTTTTTAGAACTTTTAAAGGGAAACGATTTTGTCATACATGCCTTTTTTAAAACTTTAGCAATATTAAAAACAAGTTATCTGTTGTTCTTACATTATTATGGTAATTAAATTTTTCTAATGCATACTAATCATCAATAGTAGAAACTACTTTCTAATAATGACAGCGTCATATACCTTGGCAAGTGCTCCTATTATTTGATAATTATTGTGTTAACTCTGAGGTGTAGGGATCAGGTGTTGAACTTAACCCCACGAGGTCCAATCCCCGAATCGAACAGCAAAAAAAATATGTGTTTTTTCAATAATCCAATTAAAAAACAACGTTGCCCGGGATTGGGCTTCGTGTCTTCGACTAGTTGTGGGTGGACTGGTTGTGCCTCTGCCATGCTCTTCGGGGATATGGACTTGAGACATGAACACTTTTAGATGTAAAGATTAATGAATGTGGAGTTACCTACGCAGGTCCGTATGAAAAGTGACAATTGGCACTTGGTATTCTTTGTTTCCCCTCAAGGAAAATATGTTTGATTTTTGTTCGGTGTACAAATAATTATTTCTGTAAAAGGTTGGCCAAAAAAAATATTTTATAAGAGCATAGCGGCCCGCCCCTGCTTCGCAAGGGTACGAAATATACGTATAAACGTTCCTCTTCAATCACTTTATCTATTAAAAAAACGCATCAAAGTCCGTTGCGTAGTTTTAAAGATTTAAGCATTCAAAGGGACATAGGGACAGAGGAAGCGACTTTGTTTTACATTTATTTTATAAGAGATAAGCTTGCTGTTCATCTTTATAATTTTGTTTTATCCCATACACACAAAATTAATATGGTCTACCCTGATGAGTCCATCTCCTACAATAACCAGATCATAAAAATTGAATGCCTAAACGTACTCCGCTCTTGCTCGAGGTCCTTCATCCACAATATTTGGTATTCGAGCGTAATGACACGTTTTTTAATATCACGTAGAATTTACATTTGAGTACACAATAATAATAAAATACTAATATATACCAGTAAATGAAATTCTCAGTTCCCTTCGTGATGGTATGGATGTCTAGACGTAATACCAACTGAGTTCAGCGCTAAAAATAATTACGTCATTAAGCATTTTGGTTGTGGTCTGACCTCTGTTCTAATATCCTCAAGTTTATTGTTTTGGGTCGTCATCACAATTTGGAAAATAAATGTGATAAATAAGCGCTCTTTATTCCGTATTATTAAAAAAAGCACTAGCTGACGGCGTTCCATTTTATTTGAACCGTTCAGACTGCTTTCAATCAACTTACATTTTATCCCCGTATTGGCTAACGTCTTCCTGTCAGGCATCTTGAAAAAGGCATATGCTTACCGTCACTAACACCGTGACATCTAACCATGTGATGGAGTTTCGCAGCGACTCACCCAGATTAGTACCACGGCCTTGACTTCATGCAGCCATAACGATAGTGCTTGCCGTTAACGTGTTCCGATTTGAAGGGTCAAGTAGTCGGTAAACTTACTTTTGCTCAAGGCCCTCTTGTTTCTCAATACGAGAAGTATCACAGATGCGTTGCCGACCTTAAAGGAATGAGTATGCTGTTTTCTGGAAGATTCCTATTACATATTTGTTTGGAAATACTGGGTGTTGTGCAAAATGAGAAATGTCTTTGAAATTTCCCAGATGAAAACACTGAGTAACCCAACATTTCTACGCAACGCCAAAGAATCTAATCAGTCGATAATTACCATCATTGACAACTCGAGAGGCTCTGCGTTGCTCAGCTAAGCGCTTGCCATTGACGTGTTCTTATTTGTGCTCAATTCCGGCCGCAAGTTAGCAACGCACCATTACCAACTTTGGTGTCTCCTAAATTTAATTTATTGTTTTACGATCAGTTACAAACATTATAAGCTGAAGATTATGACACATGTAACCCTTGCCCGTGTAAAATCAGTACTGATCGTCCTTTAAAGTATCCGTTAAATCTATCTGATGAAACCGAGTCGCATGAACCAAAGCATAAAATATTAAACCAAAATACAAAATATAATTGAATTGTGCATCTTATTATCGCTTATTTTAAATTAAGGGACTAAACCAGCCCTTTGCAATGGCAAATAACACCCTGACGACTCCTTGTTAGCTAACCTGAACGAGGGACATACACTTTCACTTGCACATGGTTCCATTATTTTTTAATCGTCAATCAAACCTCAGTCTTAACAACATGAATTATAAGTTGATTTTTCAATAGTATGATTGTTTTTCAGTCCCAAATATAAATGAATAGATGTTGCGGTGTGCCAAAATGGAGCTTGTTTTTAGTGAAAGGCGTCAGCTTGTATGATAGGATTTGTGTATGGAAGTATGAACTAATCTCCCTCCGGAGGTTGATAACTCAATAACGTCGCATAATGAGAGGACGGCCTTTGATGGCAAGAACCCCCTGCCCCCCGAGCGAGGAGGTGTCGAAATCCTAATTGTAGATAAAAAGATAACTTTGCCACAACCGGCTTATGGGGAATGGGATATTGATTGGTCTTATTTTTCATAAGTGCGCACTCAAATAGCATCTATTGGTTTTGTTATTACACGAACAAAGTTTTTTGAGACTAATATCAATATTCATATACTGATATTTTTTTTCGCAAAAGTTGTACTTCTGATGTTTCAAAATGTTATGTGATTCGTTACGAAGCACGGTTGTGAAAACATATTAATTATGATGAACATACATATCTTTACGCCAAATTCCATACTAGGTATCGAGTGCCAAATGTTAGATTATCATTTCATAAAACAACTTGGTTTCGGAGGCTCTTGACACAACCCTCGGCTAAAACGATAAAATAAAATAAAACAATACATTATTTTAAAATCATTATGTCCATAAGTGATAAAATGTTTAGATTAATTTTAAATAATAAAATATTTGAAAGGTTAATGATAAGTGATTTATATTGCTTTGTTTTATGATAATGGAAGGCAAGCAAGCAGACGGATTTCCTGACACCAAAGGTGGTAATGGTGCGTTGCCAACCTGAGGCCGGGATGTTAGGCGTCGAACTAAAATAAGTTTATCGGCTACCTTACCCTTTCGACTCGAAACACGTTAACGGCAAGCATTGGAAGTTATGGCGACAGGAACAGGTAAGGCGGCGGTATCAATCCGGGCGAGTCACTACGAAACTCTACCACCTAGTAGGATGTTACGGTTAGTTACGGTAAGTCTATGCTAGTCTTTTACGAGCTGCCTAGTAAGATAGCAGATGGTCTATTCTGCAAAGGAGCCCGGACCAACACAGGCCATTTGTTGCATGCTAATTTTAATAAAAAAATAATTGTTGTATTAAAAATAACAATACCTAGATGTTCTTCAAATTAAAATAACTAGAAAAAGTAATAAATATTACTGTTTCATTAGCCCACTTTATAATAGATATGCCTAACAATAACTATAATTAGAAGATTTGGCAGGATTCCATCAAGATTTAATTACTAACAAATTAGCAGAAAAATACTCTGGGTTTTTAAGAGCAAATAACGATAAGTTCGGAAATCTATTACTATATCTTAGCTTGTGTGCTCGAAAAAAAAGATTTTTGAAATATTGAAATTGTATAGTAACAATTAATATTAGAACGCAAACAGGCAGACTGATTTTCTGAATGTAAGAAATTCATAAAAGACGCCTAGAGACTGCAATAGTGATTAGCGTTGCTCACCTGAGGCCGGGGTGTTAGTTCTTGACCAAAAACAAGTGTACTGGCTACTTTATCCTCCGAACTGGAGCACATCAAAATTCAAAAAATCCAAAATTCAAAATAGATTTAAATAAGTAGATCTATACAAAGATTCTTATAACTCAATTGCAGACGTTATGGCGCTAGAAATAGATACGGCTGTAATACAAATCTGGGCAAGTCAAATTTTATTTTATTTTATTATTTCTTTATTCTAACTTGAATTCTAATACTTAATTCAACAGGAAAGATTTGTGCGATGAAATATAAATTCAGCGTCCTTCAGAATCATGTTTCGGAATTATAACTTGGATATTTTAAAAAATAAAATCAAAATAGCAATCGTCCATCCCTCACACAGACACACCAAATAAATTGCAAACCGACAACTCCCCAGACAATTTGTTTTAAAATCAACGCGACGGAAGGTTTTAATATTTGGTGTATGTCACAGGAGAGATGACGCTACGATGTTTACCTACATTTTTTACTCATGTATAAAAAAAGAAGTACATCGAACCAAGACGTTACATACATAGTGAAAAAATATAGTTAAAAAAACTCTATCGTTAATGGTTAATGAACCTACAACCTACGCTATTTGTTTTTTATCACTAAGAACGTATCATGAAAATGAATGAGAGTACATTTTATAAAAGATATTTGTATCTAATAGTAGATATTATGTATAATATTGACTTGAAAGTACTAAAAGGCTCAAACCGGTATTATAGTCTTCATTACGCTGTGATAAATACTATAATATTAACTTATCTTTACTCCCAATTTGGTCTTTGTTTGTACATACATACATACATGTCACTTCACGCCAAGTTCCTTACGGGGTAGGCAGAGAGAATCGAGTGAAAGACCTCACGATCCTGACAAACCTGTCTAGCTTCCTTCACATTCATTGCCCTTTTCATACAAACACGCCGGTTTCGGAGACTCTTGATACCACCCTCGGATAATATCCGAGTGATCTGATCTGATCGTCAACCTTGGTTTCCCCGGGCACCTACATCCATCCACATTCGCTGTATGTTTATAACTAAAGTAAGGTAAGGACTAAAGTAAGAGTATAATTAAGCTGGTAATATAGCCTGTATCACATTGAAAAGAATACGAGTTTAAACCTTAGAGTACTTTGCTACGTGTTTATTGATAAAATGGGAAGAGTTTAAGAAATGCGTTGGTCGTAAAAAATATAGGTAAAACTGTTTAAAAATATTTTAGTATTTCACTACAGGCAACACCACAAATTTACAATGAATAGTTTAGACAAAATAAATCTACAAAAAAACATTATTATTTCATAGTATCTGTGTACATAAAAATTAAATACTTTTCTCGACTTCCTTGAAATTTCATTCTCAGATCTAGACTTGGAAGCAATAGAGCCACCTAGTATTCTCTTAAAAATAAAAAAAATAATTTTTAAAATCGGTCCACAAATGACAGAGAAATCGATTCATTATTCAAAAAAAAATAGTAGTCAAACATAATATAACCTCCTACTTTTTCCGAAGTTTTTCAAAAAACATACTTAAACTATTAGCTTCTGACATCCGGAAAGAAACAACAAAGTAAAATACATTTGCTACTCCTAATTTCCATCTGCTACGAATTAGCGTAGCAAGCTATTTTCGTAGCTCATTAAATGAACGAGATCTTTTCGCTCTCAATCTTTTCAGATTTTTGTTATCCAATGCTTAAGATAAGCTCAAGCCTTTTACTCTAACCGTCACTTCTACTGACCAACGTGAACTTTTACAACTACATAGGCTTACGTATCAAGAACCTATGACAGAGCAACAATTTATAAAAAAAATATTATTTGACGCGCGGACGAAGTCCTGCGTGGAAGCCAACCTAGGTTTATATCATATATAATCACGGCCACTTTCCGTTGTAATTTTATAACTCAAGAACGGGCTCACCTATCCAAACCAAATGTTTAGACTTTGTTCGGACTATTTAGTAGATGGTTAATGTGAAGTTTGCATAAAATTAGTCGAACAGTTCTTCATCTATCACATTTTTCGTTACAAATAAATTCAATAAATGGCAAATCATTATGTTCATGGGTATTTTCCAGTCAAATTGCAACTTTTTTCAGTTGTTTTTTTTTGTTTTGTTGTGTGTTCCAATATATTTTTTTAATAATTCAGTTTATACATACCGAACCACGTACCGGGCTGCTAGTACGTAATAATAATAAATAATTGTTAAATTAAAATATATTCAAAATGTTTTAAATCATGATGTGGCAGAATATATTAATATTCTTCACACATGTTTCACGACTACATAACTTTCAAAAGTATCTTCACGCCCATATCCCCGAAGAGGTAGGCAGAGGCACAACCAGGGCACCCACGACTATTCGAAGACACTAAGTCCCACAATGTGATAGGTGGCAAGCCTATCGCCAGCCGGGCACATTTCCAATCCCGACCAACTTTTTTTTTTATTAGAAAATTGGATTTAAAGGCCGAGCCGGGATTCGAACCCGGGACCTCATGCAGTCAAGTCCAACACCCGGACCGCTAGTCCACAGAGGTGATTAATTTCACACATTTCACAATTCGTTATAATTATTTAAGGTGTTTTCCCCCAACACGGCGGCCCTCTGAGTAGGATAAACTATCTGCCTCTCTGCAAGGTAGCTCGTCAAAGACTGGCTAAAATGTAGATATATAAGTACCAACAAGACCACTGGTGGTAAAGTGTTATGCAGCAACTTGCTCTAGTAGCGATCTCTCACCTTACTTATTCCTGCCGATAATAACTCAGTCTTGTTTCCGCTCGAAGGGAACGACGATGGACTGGCACAAAAGGCCTTTCATCTCAGCGACAGCGACGCACCGGTAACATCTATGGTATCTATAGGACATTTTGTCTCTTATTTTTATCGGAAACCCAGGTGCATGTTTTCTAAAATATCACATAACAAAAGAAAACTTTCATCCAAGACAATGGCATGTGTTTTACTTTTCGCATCATAGGCCTGATTCTAAACAATATTATTATTCCGGCTTATTCAATTACCGAATAACTGTACATTATGGTGGATGTTTTTTTTATGATATTGGAAGGCAAACAAGATGGTAATGGTGCGTTGCCAACCTGAGGCTGGGATGTTAGTCCCGAGCAAAAGTAAGTTTACAGGCTACCTTACCCTCCAAACCGGAACACGCCATGACGTTATGGCGGCAGGAATAGGTAAGGCGGTGGTACCAATCCGGGTGAGTCGCTGTTAAACTCTGCCACCTAGTCAGATGTCACGGTGCTAGTGACGGTAAGCCTATGCTCGCCTTTTACGAGCTGCCTGGCACGAAGACTGATGGTCTATTCTGCAAAGGAGCCCGGACCAACACGGGGTAAATATGTTATGATTTTAGCGCCAAAGATGAGGCCTGATTCTAACCAATATTATTATTCCGGCTTATTCAATTACCGGATAACTGTACATTATGGTGGATGTTTACGCACTCATACATTTACTGAGGTCTAACGGCAACCTTCAGTAAATAGATTCCAGGCCGTAATATCTTTTATACTGGCACTTATCTCCGCGTGCCGAAAAAGATAATCTGATGATAGAATACTGAAAGGGTTGTTTTCTATTTATCACTCCCCATTTGAGATTTAAGTGGCTGTTTTGACATATACAGGCTTTTCTAAGAATTCTAATGTTATGTGTCATATGCCTGTCCTGAGGGGATTTAATATAAACAAATATTAAACTATTTTATTTTGGTTTTATTTACCGATTCCAAAAAAAGAGACTATCAATTTGATTGTATGTTTTCTTTATGTTTCTTATCCTATCGATCAGGTAAATAAGGAACAGATTTTAATGTTATTTTTTTTCAGGGTTTCATGATTCTAAGGTGGTACAAATTTGATCAGGATCAGTGGTTTTAGAGTAACTTACAGCCAATATTAAGAACCTATCTACAGATAGAGATATTCCAACTGGAGCTTAGTTGCTTATTTTTGTTATTTAAAGAAAAATATCAGTGGTTACCTGGAAACTGATCTAAAATAGCACTATCTCTTATCTCAAATAAGTTATTAATGTTGTGCGGCAGCCGATTGAAATTGTCTTGCCCCAACTATGAATATTGATTTTTTTCATATTAACCTTTCCTAATAATAACTAACACAACAAAAAATAAAAAGAAAAATTTGTCTACACATAAAGTAAATAATAATTCATTTTTATTTATAAAATAATCAACAACTACTTGTAGGCAAATTAATATATTTTTTCAACGGAATCATAATCAACCTTTTGAAGAAAAGATTATAAAAGCACGAAATCAAAGATTTTCGGTTTCTGCAGTTTTACAGCGCTTCAACAGTTAGATGCAGCTTGATTCTTATTCAGATCTCAATTTAAAGCAAACCGTATAATCAGTCCAAAATAAACATAAAGCATTTTCTACGGCGAAAAACTTCCAATTAGTCCTGTGCTTATCAGGACATAAAGCGGCCAGCCGCCACTACCAACAAACCGACTAATTACTTTATTACTGTGCCAAGGCCGTTAAACTAACCCGTGAAATTCCTTACTCCGTTAAAAACGTGAAAATATATCGCCATTGTTATTCCGCATACCACTTATTATACCCGACATTTGATAAGAATCTTATAGAACGCGTTTATTGTAAAAGTAGTTTTTCACATTCTTGTTATATTTTTTCAAGCTATTCTAAACTCAAAGGAATTTTTGGAAGGTTCATAATTACTTAAATATACATAAAGAAGACATAGTTGTGAAAAACATAACGTGTTACTGAAGAATTTATATTACAGTGTATATAAGCACTATTTTTTTAGTGCTATGATATTTCTAAACTCAATCTTACAAAATAATAAAAACTCGTAACAGAGATTCGTCAGTTTATTCCTGAATAACTAGCTGTCCGGCTAGTTTTGTACCGCCACTGAACGTGAGATTTTGTTATCTCAATTTTTCATTCTGCTATTCGTAACTAAACCAATTTTAAAATCGATCAGGAAAATCTCAAGTAAAAAACTTTGAAATAGATCCGTCGTTATTTTAAAGTAGATAATTAGTAAGCACAGATGCAGGTGTAATATTACTTTAATTACGTGTGCTTTCTTTTCCTTTTTTCAGAGGCCTGAAATACACATGAATTCACTTAATGCATTGCCTGTATTTGAGCCTTTTTTTTATAATGGAAGGCAAACAAGCAGACGGATTTCCTGATGGTAAGAAATTGACGCCGCCTAGAGACAACAAAGGTGGTTATGGTGCGTTGCCAACCTGAGGCCGGGATGTTAGGCCTCGAGCAAAAGTAAGTTTACCGGTTACCTTACCCTCCAAACCGGAACACGTCAACGGCAAGCATTGGACGTTATGGTGGCAGAAATAGGTATGGCGGTGGTACCAATCCGGGCTAGTCGCTGCGAAACTCTACCACCTAGGAGGATGTCACGGTGTTAGTGACGGTAAGAATATGCTCGCCTTTAACGAGCTGCCTAGCAGGCAGGTAGATGGTCTATTCTTGAAAGGAGCCCGAACCAACACGGGGGAAAGGTCTATAAGCCTATACCTCTCACTAAAACAGAGTATGTCAGTTAAGGCTGTCACTGTATCATAACAAAAAAATACTCACCAGAAGGTTATTTAACTTATGAGTCACATAATAATCCACGGTTATCATATTTATTTGGCAAACTTAGTCAACCAACGTCTGGCCAGGCTCTTAAAATTTGTCCCGCCTATAAAGTACAGAGA
>NJDC01000470.1:108662-129436 GCA_002245475.1 Calephelis virginiensis
CACTGATATTCTTATCATGGTGCTAGTAACGGTAAGCCTGTGCTTGCATTTTACGAGCTGCGTGGCAGGAAGGCAGATGGTCTATTCTACAAATGAGCCTGGACCAAGAAGAGGATACAACAAACAACAACGACAAAACAACGGAAGACGGGAAGACGGCACAACGGGGGCAATATATACGCTCTTGATAAAACGTATTAAGTATCAGTATGGTTTGATTAATAGATTAACTGTTTGTTAAATAACAATGTAAAACCTAGCTGTTTTTGTATCTATTTAGGGATGTGAGATAACGCTTGGAAAACATACCGTATATAAATAATGTCGAGATCATGTTTTTTTTAATAAAGTTTTTTAATGCGTTTTAACTAAAGGCAACAGAATAAATACGTGCAGCCAAAAAATAAAAATTGATGCATTGCTCGCTTGTGTGTTAGGTTGATATGTTTTTTGGTTACAGAACCAAAAACTAATATTTATCAGTCTCATAGTGATACACGCCACTTCAAATAAACCGCATGACCGATCCTTTCTAATTCACTGCCGAAATAACATAAATCAGGAAGAGATGACGTCTGTTTGATTTGAGCATCATCATGCAATATGAACTGGTATCTACAGGAGGGTGCATCTGATGAATATGGATGAGGAGGGGGAAGGATACAGGGGGTGTGTAAATGGAAATTTCAAATAAAAACGCCTCAAATATTAACATGAGCTGGATTCGTGTTTTTCCGCGTTTTTTGAATGTTCCGGGACACGTGCGATAACATGTACCAATAAAACAACGCTTTTTTAACTGATTCACTCTGAATTATGGCTCCATGTGGACTTTACATTCGGCTTTAGCGTTTTCCGTGATTTCGTCTGAGTATTATAATATTTAGCAGACTGAAAACGCGGATTAAGTTTTAATCTAAACAGCTCTATAAATGTTGTGTAGTAATATTATAAAGAAAATATTTGATGGCATTGAATATGCTTTGAAATTATTGAACTGGTTTAAACAATTCTAGCCTACACACACTATTTCTGATGACCGTAAACTTTTATTGCTAGAAAAAAATCACTCTAGTTTTGAAAACTAGCCTAACTTATTTTAAGTGATCGTTAGTCTTTATTGCTAGAAAAAATCTCCCATAAGCCAGAACACTCAGCTAGTACTACATAAAATTGTTAAGAAATTATTCCTCATTTAATGTGTATCTATTCTTAAAAATATAAGATCCTTTTTCCCTTGGTGATTGCATATTGCGTGAACTAATGGAACAATTTCTTAGTTTTTTTTTTGTTGTATTATTCGCCTCTGTGGTCTAGCGGTTCAGGTGTTGGACTTAACTGCATGAGGTTCCAGATTCGAATCCCCTGGCAACAACAAGAAAATTTGGGTTTTCCAATTTTCTAATAAATAAATGTTGCTCGGGATTGGATATGTGCCCGGTTGGCGATAGTCTTGCCACCTATCACATTGTGGGACTTAGTGTCTTCGGCTAGTCGTGGGTGCCCTGGTTGTGCCTCTGCCTACCTCCTCAAGGATATGGGCTTGAAGATACTTTTAGTATTAATTATTGTCAGGAAAGTTTCAAATTAAATTTTAAAAAAATTACGTCACTATCAGCTACCTAATTCAAATTCAATATTAATGGAATGATATTTTTTTTATTTATTGAAAATTAATGATTAACCAACCATGCAAACTTCGTACTGCTTGATATTAACAGTTACTAACATTTGGTATGGATTAGAGCTTTGTTTTTTCCAAATTTTCTTTACATAAAAACCTTCTTCTGACAATCATACAACATGAAAAGAATCAGCTAAATTCGTACATACGTTAAAAACGCGATGACCACGCGAAAAAGGGTGAATAGGGCCAGCTGTCCCGGCGAACTTCATTCCACCCGTTCTGTTTTATGGGAACCCTGGAATGTCAAACACGGCAAGAAAACCTAATTTCTTCGCAGTTTTTCCTTTTCTTAATTTTTAAACCTTCCTGGACTTTCACAAATAGTTCAAAACCAAAACTAGCCAAATCAATCCAGCTGTTCTTGAATTTTAGCGAAGTTAACGAACAGCAATTGATTTGTAAATATATTTGTAATTTTGTAAATATTAGAAGAAGGACATTTAATAGAGAAATTGAAAGCAAGAATGGTGATTATGCGTTGCCAATCTAAGGCTAAAATCACTTACGTAAGTGTTTACTGGCTATTCTACTCTGCAAAAAAGTCCTGCAATCGGGTTGATCCTGTGTCGGTGTGATTGGGTCTTGAGTTCTTGAGGTCCCTGGTTCAATTTCCAGGTCGGACAGCGAAAAAAATTAGAAATTGTGCATTTTTAGTTTTCTGATATAAGTAACGTTGCCAGGGAGGAAATTTGAAAGGTCTTTTGAAAGTAGCCCTGTATAGATGTTGGTTTTAAGTTAGTGCGTAAATCATACATCATTAATTTCTTAACTGGGATCTTAGATTCATATTTTAAAGAAATAAACACTTGTACTGTTTTAATTATCACTTATAATTTATTACTTTATAATTAGTAGCCTACCGGTTTCGCTTATACAGCATCATCAGGGCTAAAACTTACTTAGATGTCAAGTCCAATGCTGGACAGCTACACAGAGGCGATTATTGTAAATACATAAACCGCAATTTTTAAAAATTAGGTTCCTATAAGATGAAATAGGGGGATATAGTTTCTAATTTAAACAAAACGATAGCGTGCATCGAAACCCTCTTTTCGTTTTTGATAATGTGTATTCAAACGGTTTTTAATACAAGTCTCACTTTAATTACAGAACCTGCCACGGAAACACGTCACATACGGTTATGACGTCATGACGGACACAGGAAGTGAGCGTGGCGCCATTCCGGAGCCGGATGTCGTTCCCTGACATCTTATCCGAGGTAAATGACCTATGCTAATAGCTGTGCTTTATTAGTGTAGAAACCATTATTTGTTTTTATAGGATCTGACGCATCATTCACTAAACATAGTTCGCCTTTGTGTTGGACTTGACTTTATGAGGTCCCAGGTTCGATTCCCAGGTCGGGCAACACAAAGAAAATTTGGTTTTTCCAATTTTCTAATAAAAAATGTTACTCGGGATTGGATATGTGCCCGGTTAGCGATAGGCTTGCCACATTGTGAAATTAGTGTCTTCTGCTCGTAGTGGGTTCCTCTACTTATTTCTTCGGGGATACGGGCGTGAAGATACTTTCTTTTTAGTTTAAGATCCTAGGTTCATTACTTAGGTTAAGGAAGTAAAACAGATTAGTCTAAGTTTTGCAAATCATAAACTTAACGAAACTTGTTGCTTATTAAAACAAGTAAAAGTTATGTATAATCAATCCCTTATGCCTGAAGAGGTAGGCAAAGTACCACCAGGTTAACGATTAGTCATAGATACTTAGTCTCACAATGAAAAATGTATTTTTAATTAAACACTGCTTAAAATTGACATCCAACCAATAACAGCTACATGTGGATGATGTGGCGTAGTATTGGTTGAGAATCCGATTGTAATTGTTAAAACATGTGTTCAATGAGTGATTAATTTAGTGTTGTAACACGGAATAAATTCGAATATTATGACCTTAGTAGTATACTACTTAAGATATAAAAAAATAATACACCGACGATTAGCTGAAACATCCTATTAATATTTTAAATGGGAAAGTTTGTATGTTTGTTACTCCTTCACGCTAAAACTACTGAACCGATTTTAACAAAATTTGATACGCACATTGAAGGTAACTTGGATTAACACATAGGGTGGTTTTTATCCCAAAAAATGTTAGTGTTTTTGTGGTCCCGCGTACAACGCCGCGGGAAACAGCTAGTTACAATATAAAACTCTAACCGCCTTACCACAAAAAATTGGGCTTCTGTTTAACTAAACACGATTGACAGATTTATTTAAACATGTTATTGGCTAAAAATCTAATTTTATAATATGTTTAGAAACACGTGTATTTAACGAGTGTTTATTTTTTGTAGTGAGACGGAAGTACAAGATACCACTTAAGAAATAATAAATTTAGTACACCAAAGATTAGCTAACATAGGCTTTCATTACGTCATATCTTAACAAACATAAAATAAAATTCCCGAATCTCCAACCCCTGAACGCGTGATTAAGAATTATTACGCCTTATCTCTTAGCCTAACGACAAGTCGACGGCTATTCGCTCCTTCGACGATATCTACAAAATTATTTCTACAAACTTTACCTAACGAATACCTTTGACTATACATTCCGACGCTACAATACATTCCCAACTCTATATATGCAAATTAAGATTCAGTTTCGAATGTAGGGTATCGAGACACGTGATTAGTGAAAAGCTGGAAACTGGGAATTTGTGAATAGCCGAAAGGGACAGGTGACATGATATTATGCAAATTTTCAAGGATAGAAAGAGACGGAAGGAATATTGAGATTCTGAATAAAATTTATTTCAGATGAAACGATTTATTTCGGAAGCGTTGAGAAGGTACTTGTAATTAATTGTACTAAGTTTTGCTTTAATTTTCCGTTATTGTGGACGGGAGGGGGCTGCAGACTTGTCGCCAGGGTTTTTTGCGAGGGTCTGGGGTTATTTATCTTTGGTTTTGAGGAATTGTTTTGACTAATGACCTGTAGTTTGTTGCCATTTGCAATCATTTTAAGGAAATATAATTTTATAGGATTTCTGTCGCCATGAAAATGATCGGAAACGAAATTTCAACACTATAACTACATTAATTTCTTGTTATTTTTGACCAGCGAGAACCTTTAGCATGAGTTACATATCTTCACGCCAATTCCTTTACAGGATAGGTAGAGAGTATCGAGTGCTAAACTTCTCGATCCTGGTAGACCTGCCTAGCTTCCTCCACATTTATTATCCTTTTCATACAAACACGCCGGTTTCAGAGGCTCTTGACACCACCTTCGGATAACACCCGAGCGACTTAATACCACTTTTTTTTCTATTGTTTGGAGGGCTTTTTCCTATACAGGTAAGCCAGGCCTATGAATGCTTAAGAAAATCAATTATGATGATGTAGATTGGTTAATTAGGTCAATTGTGAAAATCTACCGGCAACCCAATTTTCTGGACCAAATGAAATAATGGCCACAAGAATAGGTGAGGTTGAACAGGACAAATTACAGCACTGCATTCTACCACCAGTGGGCTCGTTGGTAATGTCTCCTTTAACCGTGCATTCCTGTATGCCAAAGCGGTAGATAACCAGATACGGTAAGTCTTATTCAATGATATATGTATTTTATTGTCAACTAGCCAAAGTGCGATTGTACCTGATGTTGTACCTGTGTAAGTAGATTTGTTTGGCCTTACATCCTGGCCACAAGACAGCAACACACCTATAACATTTATGGTGTCTATAGGCCACAATTGTCTCTAACCATCAAGAGACCGTGTGTTTATTACAACTGAACTTGCTTACAGAATGCGAATTCTTGTTATTGTAAGAGAAGTTAAAAAATAGGAAGACTAGTACGTTTGCTACAAATGCATAAATAATAGAGATAACATTTATTTTTAATAAAGTATACAATAAGATAAAGATAAAGTAAATAATATAGATAAGTAAGCAATCTGTCGCCAACCGGGCCAAATCCAATCCCGGATAACGTCATTGTTATTATAAAATTAAAATTCTTTTTGGTTGCCCGACCCGGGGTTGAACCCGGGACCTCAAGAAGTCAAGTCCGACGCCGGACCGCTAGACCACAGACGCGATATTTTTATTACTACATAACAAAGGGAAAATATATCTATCGACTGCACTCAGCGAGGTTAATTAACATTTAATCTTCTGTCTTAGTTTTGTATAAAAATGTCAATTTAACGACTATTCTGAAATGAAGAAAACTTGTACTGTTTTTCGTATCACTTATAATTATTTATTATTGTATTATATATCTTATAAACTGTCGATTTCTCCCTAATTGTGGACCCATTTTAAAAATATCTTTGTATTCGAAAGCGCGTAAAGGCTTTTTATGACATTTTAAAATGTTTTATAATAAGTAATGACATGTGGTTATTATATGCACGTGTGTGAGTAAGGGAAAAATAACATGTTGTTTTTCCTACTTTCCTTGCAGTTTTTCACTTTTTCTTATCTTTCAAACCTTCCCTGGACTTGAATTTATAATTCAAAATCAAAATTAGCAGATTCAGTTCAGCCGTTTTTGTGTTTTACCGAGACTAACGAACAGCAACAGATTTTTTAATATATATATATTTTCTTAAAAGTTAAAACAGGTATGCAAAGTTAAATAATATTTTTCATATAATTAGAACGAAGTTCCTTATTGCGCGTTGTGAAAGGAGGCTAGACGGAAAAAAATCTTACGAAAAGTTGTCACGACACTTTTTACTATAGTAAGATATTGTAAGCTTTGCGGCTTGCGTGTGTTTGTTTTTTTTATTTTATTTTTTTATTTCATTTTTTATTATTTTTTTTCATGTTTCTCTGTCTGTCTCTCTCTCTATCTATTTTTTATTATTTTTTTTAGTACTAGAGATTGATAGAGATTGAGAGAGAGAGAGAGAGAGAGAGGCGGAGAGAGAACTTCGTTCCATCCGGGTGTCCCTTGACACCTATCAACTTTTTTTTATATAATTTCTTTCCATAGACAAAGACGCAATCAATATATGTATTATAAGCTGAAATAATTCGTATCCATGATACAATACGGATAATGAGCCCAAATATACCTAAAGCTATATAGGTCCAGCAAAATTGGCACTTACCAGAGTGTCAAGGGTCGACACGCCTTTGCGCGCCAAAGGTCACCTACTAATTAAGAGTCCCTTAAGCAATCAAACTAGAACGGGCCTGTGATTGGTTGCAATTCGGGCCGCTTGCCGCTGGGACTAGGATCAAAGACGGATCAAAAGGCGGATGTCAAATAGAATATTTTAGGGACGGCTTTTCATGTCTCCGGTGGGAAGTCGCCTATGTTTTTGAATGTTGTCATTTTAAATGGAAGGATCGATGGTATTGGTTGGTGATGGTCATAGAGGCATAAAATTATTAGGGGCAAAATCAAATGCGACAAATTTAACACATGTTCGTTTAAAACTTACCAGATTTTTACCTTTGTTTCTGACAGCCACATTAAGTACATACAAATGGATTTTAATTTAAAAGCAGCAGATTGAATACAACCACACCAATTTCATTTGACAATTCGTTTTTCAAATAGAATAAATAGGGTGATTTTCGAGTTAAAGATAAGAGATCGAGATCAAATTTATATGAGACCTTCTCAAAAAAGAAGCATTAAAACCTGCTCACTAGTTTTCGAGTAATCAAAAAACGTACAAAAAATGCAGTCGAATTGATTTTTTTTGGGTCGGTTAAAAATGCAAAAGCTTACAGTATGTATGATAATAAATTTTACAATAAAGATACCTAAGTACAACGACCAGAAGTTGCATAACTATCACACTATCTAGTAATAGTAGCAGTAGCTAGTATTAGTTACTAACCTTAGTAGCTATTGCTAACCTAGATTAGTACTACCGCTTTTATTAAGTCTTAATGTCAGGGTTTACTGTTAATGTGTTCTATTCTAAAAAGTATAATATCTGGTAGACTTACACACATAGCTTAGGATCCTGGCCGCAAGCTGTTCACCAGTAACATCTACAGTGTCTACAGATGGCGGTTGTCTCTTGCCGTTGGGAGAGCCACCTAATTATCCTCTATTTTAGAATGTTAAAAACATAACTTAAATTAAATAATTAAACATTTTTAAAAGACAACTGAAACTCATAAATAAATAGAAAATAATGTTATAGAACGAGCAAATACTACAAAACCATATGACTCTATAGACATCCTTTACAGAATAGATCTTCTTCCCTTCCTGCAAAGCAGCTCGTAAAAGGCGAGAATCTGCTTACTGTCACTTACACCGTGACATCTGACTAGGTGGTAGAGTTTCAGTCACTGGACAGGATTAGTACCATCAGCTTATCTATTCTTACCGCCATAACGTCAGCGCTTGCCGTTGACGTGTTCCGGTTCAGAGGATAAGGTATCCGATAAAGCTACTTTTGCTTAAGACCTTACATCCAGGCTTCAGTTTGGCAACTTTACCTTGGTTTCTCTAGGCTTCGTGAATTTCTTGCCATCAAGAAATCCGTCAGCTTGTTTGCCTTCCAATATCATAAAAAAGTGTTATTACGGAATAATATTTAATGTAATAAGTTCCACTCATTTTTCGTTGTAGCTTTTGTGACTATCTATAATAAGTCTAGACTAGAAGCTCTGACCAGAGTACTCCAAACGCTTCAGATAGACTATTTACAGCTACAGACCACAGTTATCAGAGCTGATTGCCAGCAGTTTTTAATTAAGATAGCCTGATAGCAGTAGCCAAACATAATTTAAAACTGTCGATGCCGTATCAGTGGACGAGACGAACAGACAGACAGCTGATGTATAAGATCAATCATGAACTGCAACCGGCGCGACGAGTTGTCGCTGTTACCATGTTTAGACTCGCTCTTATCACAATGCATTAAGATTGCAAATAAGGTATAAGTTTGGTTTATTTTTCAACGACTCAATAAATTCCTAACTCGGGAGCGCTGGTTGGACATATTAAAAAATCCACAGACATTGTGTTACAGGCTTTGATGACTTGTAACTAGATTAAATGTAACAGTTTAAAATGTTCAATTATTAAGCTTACGTACGTACACTTTGTTATGGTTAGATTTAGATTGTGCAGTTGAAATTATAGTTTTATAGTTTTCGAAGTTAAAGAGTAGCCAAACATTCTAATAGCAAATAATACTTAGACGGAAATGATGGAAGCTATAAAAATAGTGTCTAATGGCAATTAAAAAATATCTTTAGTTGTGAATTCGTCCATGTAAATATCAAATAATCTCATTTTGCCACTTATCAATTATCGTTTAAACCGAATAGGTATGTTACACTGCCAATGATGCAGACTTATTATCTTTTATAAAGACAAGCACTAGTCCCAAGGTCTATTATAGTTGGTATTCGAGAAATAAAAAGAAATTTACTTATTTGTTCAGTATGTGTGTTGGAAGCTGTTACAAAAGATATTTGTTTATACCCACATATTCTACCACATTGTAGTGTGCAAATATTTTTGAAATTACACAAATTTGTTATTTAGATTTATAACATATCACATTATAATATTTGAACAAAATTTTAAAATGCGATTTGATTTGAATGTAGCATTTTCTTAAGCATCCACTATTTTATTTAGTTGCTATATTTACGTTTTAGTTGTTTACATGTAACATATTTCGCTTTTGTAAACGGTGCCTTCCATTTCATTATCACAATTTTGGGTTGCTTCGAAGTTATTTCTTCAGTTAGAAATAAATTCGCTTTTTGTGCATTTTCGAAGATTTGTTTTAATTTAATTTAGGAACCGTTTCACAAATCTTATATTCAATCTGGTAGATATCGTTGATCAAACCTTGAGATCGGTTGGACGTATTAAAAACTCCACAGACATCGTTCTGTGGTCGGGTTGTTTTTGTTGACATCGCCACTGCCTTGCGAATCTGGAGACATGCCTGAATATGGATTTATTTGAAAATACAGAACTGTTTGGGTCAATAAACATTGAATCGATTTGGATACTTATAATACGGAAAAATACTGCAAAACTAAAAAAAACAACTTTAAAGAGCTTTGCTTTGAATTTGAAATCGCCTCTGTGTTCTAGCGGTCCGGGTGTCGGACTTGACTGAATGAGGTCCCGGGTTCGAATCCCGGGTTCGAATTTTCTAATAAAAAAAAACGTTGCCCGCGATTGGATATCATGTGCCCGGTTGGCGATAGGCTTGCCACCTATCACATTGTGGGACTAAGTGTCTTCGGCTAGTCTTGGGTGCCCTGGGTGTGCCTCTGCCAACCTCTTCGGGGATATGGGCGTGAAGATACTTTTGTTAATGTATATAATAGCTATTCTTCTGGTGGTATATACCAAGATTATAAATATCAATGATATTTGTTAGTAATATTAAAAAAGTGAACAAGTAAAATTAACTAATTATAACTCATTAATAATTTAAACTATGTCTTTTCTGCATTTATTACACATGCACTTAGTGAATATTAAATATGTTACATCGTATTCGTTTAATCGGGTAAAATTTCAGATATCTTATCTGTTATTTCGAAGAGACAATAATGATTAAAATCGGGTGAATGATAATTCATTAAAATCTCAAAAGTTATTAGTTTAGTCCTTTTTAGTCCTGGTTGTCTGGTAGAGATTGCTTTAAGCGATAAGACCAATAATTGTACGTTTTTTGTAATATTTTGTTCTATATCTTATGTGTGTGTTCATATCGTACAATAAAGGATAAATAAATTAATAGTTATTTTGTTGCAAAATCAATCCGATGGTTACGAAAATATATTTAGCATTTTATTTCTATTACCCTCTTGGGATTTTTGGGATGACGGGTACAGTAAAATACTTGGCATAAATAAAAAGAAATTGGCTGCGACCAGACATTTCCTAAATTTGTTGCAAAAACACTATTTGTAGGCAAAAACATCATGATTTAAATTTTAATAATATTGATTGAAAATTTTGTAGCTGTCTAACTTCAAATGTTTTTAATGGTTTGCGATATATTTTTATCACATACATTTTGAATTTGTTAACAAAATACAATTTTTAAATTTTACTGAACTCATCACATGCCAAATTATCTTGTTAATTAAAATACATGCAACACAAATATAAACGCTGGTTGTGTATGTGTAATGTACTAGCTGTTGCCCACAGCGTTGACCGCGTGGTCCCACAGGAACATCAATTCGGAATAAAAACTATCCTACGTGTTAATCCAACTTACCCTCTATGTGTGTATCAAATTTCATGAAAATCGGTTCAGCAGTTTTTGTGTGAAGGAGTAACAAACAAGCATATACATAACTTTCGCATTTATGATGTATGATAATAGCACAGAAAGAGCTAAAATCATAATAAACTAACCTATCCAGTATCTTTACTTTACTTAACTAGCTTAAACATGAAATAACTTATTAAATTCGGTGTGAGTTGACACATAGCAAACGATCGCGTTTCGATTTGCGATTGCGACTACATATTTACAAGTACATTATGGCTGTGCGGTTTGAATGAAAATAAGTATTTGCATAACTATTTATTAGGACTGACAGTACCGAATAAACCATCATTACTGTTACTTGAAATTTTATGGCAACAAATTTCACACTTTCTTTTTTTAAGATATTGGAAGGCAATCAAGCAGTCGGAGTTCCTGATAGTAAGAAATTCACGCCTTCTCTACACCAAATGTGGTAATGGTGTGTTGACAACCTGATGCCGTAATGTTAGACCATGAGCAAACACAAGTTTACTGGCTACCTTACCCTCCGAACTGGAACACGTCAATGGCAAGCACTGACATTATGGCGGCAGGAATAGGTAAGGCGGTGATACCATTCCGGACGAGTCGCTGCAAAATTCTACCACCTTGTAGGTTGTCACGGTGTCAATGACGGTAAGCCTATGCTCGCCTTTTAAGAGCTACCTGGCAGGAAGGCAGATGGTTTATTCTGCACAGGAGCGCGGACCAACACAAGGAAAACTAATCCGAATTATAGGTAGGTACATTTAATAATACCCACATAATATTTACTTCGACGACATAACATTGAAATTGATGTCAGTTTTTTTGAGTTGTGTTGAAAGTAAATCATTTTGCTTAGGGATTGGGCAGATAAAATTTCAAACTTGTTTAGGTATATGTATTTGTATGTGCTATATTCATATTATAACACTTAAAAAACTGCTTGAAGTATTTACAAAAATACAGTACCTGTTATAATATCCCAGGAGTGATACATTTATTCGAATACGGTCTTGCTTACCATATAGGCGATATAGGCAAAAAAGTAATACAAGATAAATATTTATACTCAACTATATTAATTTTCCACGTGCTACAAAAGGCCTACAAAAGGAACAAGCGCACAACACAGGCATGTACTTAAAGACTGAGATCTCCTTTTTAAGGCGGTCGGAGTGTGAACGCGGCATGTCTTAGGTCTAATTAACTAAAACATGCGCCTGCGCAGCGTTAATCACAGCCAACGTGGCGCCCCCCAGCGCGACACAGAGTTGCTTTTAGTGCGAGATGTCGCTGTAATCTTAAGAATTCCAATTATATTCCGTTAATTAGATCGTTTCGGCGCTCGGCTGGAAAGCCTGCTTTAACCGGCCTTAGATAGGCCGTGAATTATTTGGTTTTATGTTTATTGATAACAAAATTGATTAACAGTTAACTTTTAAACTAACGCATTTACAGTTTGATTCGTTAAAAACGTTTTAAGAGTTAACTTGCAACTTGCAACATTGATATACTTTTAAGTGTAAATTTGTTGTCACTCGAATACTTGGCTCATATAAGTTTTTGCAGTTTTTTGGCGTGAAAAAGAGGCTAGAATTAAATTAAATTTTGTTAAAGCACATGTTATATGATATCCATCTTAATAATAATAACTAGCTGTTCCAGCGAACTTGGTTACACTCGTTTTTTTTAGGAAAAAATGAAACGTTGTTTTCCTAGTTTACTCGAAGGTGAACGGGATGAAAATGATCCCGGATCTAACCTACGTTCTCATCAATTTTTAGCGAAATCAGTTCAGCCGTTCTTGAGTTATAAAAATAGTGTAACTAACACAACTTTTGCAACTAAAAAGTCACGTTGTTAGCCCGCGAATGATTCCTAATGATACTATTTCAATAAAATTTGCACACCGTGTGCAGTTTGATCCAACTTGTCTCAATTTATGATCAAAAAAATTACCATCCGAGCGAAGCCGAAACAGGCAATTAACGTATTTGAGCGCATTAAAACTATAAAAAACTAACTTCGCGTTCAATCAGAATAAGTAAATTGTCTATGTACATAAACATTACTTACTTATTTTCTTCGATTTCCCCAATTCCATCATCAGATCTAGACTAAGAGCAAAACTACGTTGGAAAAACGCTTATTCAAATAAAACAAGATTTTTTTCAAATCAGTTTAGAAAAGAAAAATCTATTAACGAATCCAAAAAATTAAAGGAGCCTAACATATAACCTCCTTTTTTAAGTCGGTTAAGAATATGTATTTGTTGAACCCCGCTAGGTTCATACTCTAACCTCAGTCGAAGCAGGGTTCACTAATAACTACTACTTTTTAAGGCAATAGTTTGAAACGATCCATAACTTTAAACCTTAATATTATAATTAAAACATAGCCTTAGTGTAACGGACAATTTAATGTAAATGTGCGATCTTAATGGTGTGTTTAAATGTGTTTTTGATTCCATACACTCATTTGCAATTAGCGAACGTATTCAATTTACATACAGCTGTACAATTCTTTCTTAAGGGAATGGTGAAAAGTTCTACGTGCCTTTTTAAAGCCTTTAATCACAATATTAATACGTGAAACAAAAACCTTTGGACCCCTTTTTACGAAAATTGCGAGGACGGAGTAATATGAAATCTGGCACATTTATAGTTTATAAGCATTAGAAGTACGAAACGGTAATGTAAGGATTATAAATAAAAAAATAAGACATCGTACATATCAGTTAATCTTTAAACATGAATATGGTGTTGTTACCAAAAAGATGTTAAGTATTTTCACGCCCATGTCAACGAAAGGCAGGCAGAGGCACAACCGGGGCACCCACGGCTAGCCGAAGACACTAAGTTCAACAATGTGATAGATGGCAAGCCTATCGCCAACCGGGCACATATTCAATCCCGAAATTTTTTTCTTATTAGAAAATTGGAAATACCACATTTTCTTTTTGGTACACTACCCTGGACTGAAACGCAGGATCTCGTGAATTCAAGTCCAACACTTGGATCGCTAGACCAAAGAGGCGATACTATTAAAATTTGTTATGGTCGAATTTTGACCAAAGAGCGACCACTAGTATCAATAAAAATATTATTTACTTTATGTCCACTCGTGTATAATAATCAAATTCCTGATAGTTTCAAATTACTGCCTCTACAAAGATTAAGAAAAAAAAACTATTCAACTGGCTATTAAACAAAACGTGACAAAGGGTAAATGCCTATTTTTTAGAAAGGACCATCTGATAAAATATATGTATACATTTATTGATAACGAATTTAAAAAATAGTGGGAAATATTAGTGGATCATTTCAAGGTTCTGTAGTCAAATGGCAAAAATCGGAACCGTTATGGATTCGACATACCCGTCTGTCCGTCCATATGTAACATATACTTAATTTTCAAACTATATAGGACTTATTCCATGTTCCACTCAATATTACCATTAATTTACAAAATTATAGAACATAAAAATGGACATGGCATTTAGAAAAACAAAGAAGTCAAACACACAATACCAGAGAGTCTTGGGCAGGATTACTTCATTCCGTGCAGCTTGGGTAAGGCAGCGGCTATGTGGACAAAAACGTTGCGGAGCGCGGTGCCAACGGTAGCGAAATAATAAGATCTCACTACAAAATGAAGGTCTCGAAACAAAAGGACGGCTAGTGAAATAAGGCGAAAACGTCTGTGACGCCGTGTGGCCCGACTTATTGTGTACCAAACGTGGGACACGAAACAATGGATATGGTATTTTGTTTAACAGATTTCATTTTATTAATATATTTGCTAGTGCTGCTAAGATTGCCTTCATCTTTGCCCACGTATCAAACTTTCTTATGAGAACTTATTCTCAATCATCAACGCTATTAGTTACGAAGCTGAAAAGGGATTCATTAACATTTATTTATATGATACATGAGGATGTTCCTCACAAATCTTTGCTGTTTATAATTTTGTTTGTTTGGACAGTCTGTCCGTCTGTTACACTTTGTTATAATGAAATTTCTTATGCATATAATTACAGATACGACTTCAAACACAGGCTATTTTATTCAAAACTCAACCCCTAAAGAACTGTTACAAACATTTTTGTTAAGGGTATGAAAATCTGTACTACGCTGACAAAGTCGCGGCTAAATAGCTAGTATTTGATATTTTAGTCGCTACCACCAAGAGAAAGAATAAAATTTCTTTGGTGTCTCTAGGCGTCATGAATTGCTTACGATCAGGAAATCCGTCTGCTTGTTTGCCTTCCATTATCATAAAAAAATTAAACATTCGGAGGTATCGCTGATTTGTATAATATTATTTTATTTAAAAAACCCTCCAAAAGTAGACCTAGGTTTGTGAGGTATTACTAAATCTAAATAAAATAATCAGATATCAACAACTCCCATTTTATGAGATTAGCACAAACAAATACTTCAATCTTAAATTATAAATTTGAAGGAGAAGATTTTTTTAATACAGGATGTGTGTTGTGTTTGAATGACTTGTAATATCCGGGGATATGTAGGTGACATTCGATGACCAAATTTCTCGAGTATTATCTGAGGGTAATGCCAAGAGTCTCCGAAGCCAGCGTATTTTTATAGAAAGAGTAATTAATGTGGAGGAAACAGGGCAAGTTTGTGCGAATTGTTACACTTGGCACTCAATACTGTGCCTAACTCACAAAAAACGCGGCGTACAGATATGTATGTATGTTCTTTTTTATTTAAATGGTAGAAAATATAAATTAGTGATAAAGATTACATCTAGGTGATCAATTATGAGATGATCATTCATAAATATATAATGAGGAAATTTATAGTCCGCATGTATGTGTGAAGTCTTGTAATTGAAAGTAATGTTCATCCCATTTACGGCGTTAGCTCCAACGGATTATCAAACAGACGCTGCTGCATGCCAATGAAGAATCACTTATTCTTTGAAAACGTCATTTTACTCACATTAGGATGGATATGGCAGTTGTATTTTGATTAAGAGAGATAATTTGTTTACGTATAACAAATGAGCATATATGCAGTATATTTAAACAAATGCCAGAATTTATTTGTATTTAATTTATTTACAAAAATACAGTTATTTGGTGCATTTATTTAATTAATAAATTATTTTTCACATTAGTAGCTGATTTATTACAAAATTTTAATATCAATTTTCAGTGGGTTGAGAGGATATTTTTACAAGATCTGTAAAATATTTAAACGCCACTGCTGTAAAAAGATGTTCTTTATTTTTTCTGCATATTGCAATTTTATAAAAACATAGATTTTTTCCGTAATTTTTGGCTTTATCAATTAAGAATAAGAAATTAGCAAACAAATTTTTCCTATGCAAAAATTGGCAAAGATAAGAAAAAAAACATTATTTGCGATATCAAACTTTCTTGACTCCATGTTATTTTCGCTACAGATAAAAAAATATCCTTGCATTGGACTGGTCGTGGTACATCATTGTTCCTTCCGATACGTGCTACCATTCGTGCCTCGCCATTTTTTACCACCGCCCTTATGCCATCGTTATTAGGCCCACAATCCAGTGGCAACGGCTAATTAAAACAAAAGGATACGTGAGTTACCAAGTCGCCATTGATAAATTGAGGGCAAAAACGCAACACAATACGAGAAAAGATTTCATATTTGTGAATATTAAATACCACAGTTTTGGTATTGGACGGGGCTGTTAAAGCAAAAAATGTATGAAATTAACTATCAACCATGACTTCACCTGTGTATTTTTTTAAGGTATTGGAAGGCAAACAAGCAAACGGATTTAAACATCTACGGCAAGCACTGAAGTTATGGCGGCAGGAATAGGTAAGGCGGTGGTACCAATCCGAGCGAGTCGCTGTGAAACTTTACCACCTAGTACGATGTCACGGTGTTAGTGACGGTAAGCCTATGCTCGCCTTTTAAGAGCTGCCTGGCACAAAGGCAGATGGTCTATTCTGCAAAGGAGCCCGGACCAACACGGGGAATCTCTCTCATGATAGCCTATTTTAACACGCTTATATTAATTTAATTGGTACATACGTAACGGAATCCCAGGATCTGTTTTTCACCCACTTTTAAAGGTCGAATCGAATTGAAATTTCACAATTATGGAAGGAAGAGGACGAAAAGGGTAAACATTAAAAGTTAAGAAAAAACCATATGCTATAAAATTGTTCCCTTTAAACTTTAAAAAAAAAAGTCAGTGACAGTATATATACCTATCCATTAAGATTGACTCGCTGTAGTCCTTTTCATGGTCATTAATAGTAGTTTAATATATGCTTAATAATTTTCTGTAAATTACTAAGCACTTTTTTTTTAATAATGTTCTGTAACTTAAAAAAAGTTGATAAAAAAAGTAGCGTGCCGAATGATAATTGAAAATAATTAAAAATCGAATAACATAAGTGTAATAAAACTACATAATAAGAGTCGCTTTTCCATAAACTAAAAATTACATTTTTCTATCTATTTAAGCTGTGTTTGATCAAAATCAACGCAGTGGTACCGGACATAACTTCGATTAAAGAGTAAATTAAATTGTATTAAAAGCAAGCTTGCAAAACCGCGATTATAGGATAGTTTATAATTTTAACGAGAAGCTGTAAATCATACCCATTAGACTCTAAGTTTTTGGCAATGCATCAATCCATTCGTGTTCCATATTTGAACTCTTAATATCATTCAAACCACTCTGGTTTCATAACATCAATGCACCAAACCAGCGTGTGAAGGCAGACGTCACGTCCGGACAGAGCCGCGCTGCGATATTTGAAGCCAGTTTCAAATCCGGCCCCGGATTTTACATTACAATTGTCGCTCCAACCTGTACTCGAGAATATGATAAATCAGTCTACCAGGTACACTCGTCAATGTTACTTTTTAAAAATAGTTGGTTATTTCATCAATTCCTAATTTATATTCCCATAAAAATGCTAGATTTTTTTAACAGATTTTCTTTACTTCGCAACGGAATAACGCTACGGTTACGAGTAGGTAGACTTTAAATATAGATTGGTGCATAAATATAGACCTTATAAATTTACTTTATATTTATTATCTTACCATTGCGTCACGTAGGTACTGGTTATTGAATCTTCATAAAAATATTCGCATCTGTGGTCTACTGCATGAGGTCCCGGGTTTAAATTCCGGGGCGGGCAACAAAAAGAAAATTGGGTTTTTCGAATTTTCTAAAAAAAAGTGTTGCTCGGGATAGGATATGTGCCCGGTTATCACATTGTGGGACTTAGTATCTTCGGCTAGTCGTGGGTGCCCTGGTTGTGCCTCTGCCTTTCTCTTCGGGGATATGGTCATAAAAATATTTAACGAGTTACATAATCAAATACATAATTTAGCAACGAGTAAACGGAAAAGCTTTTTTCTATTATAAGTTTGTGGTGTGTGCGTGTATGCGTGTGTGTGTGTGTGTGTGTGTGTGTGTGTGTGTGTGTGTGTGTGTGTGTGTGTGTGTGTGTGTGTGTGTGTTGCTCTGTCCCATCGTAATATGGATGTCAGTACGATGATTTTTAGCTATATAACATATTGGTTTTGCTCGCGGTTATTATTATTTTTTATTTCATGCCTGAATCTGCTGTAATGTTACTGATCCTTTTATTAAAAAGCTTTTATATCAAATGACTCAAAATGTATTCCTTCACATTAAATCGACTATAGCTCCACAATATTACATTAAACATATTTAGTAAGCACTTTTTGGAATTACAGGGCTTGCAGTTGTGGCTTTGCTCGCTTAGTAGCTTGAAAAGCTCTATCAACAATTTTTATCATTTTAAAAAAAAAGATCAATAATGTCATAGTCCGGTCCGGGGAGTGAGTCAGTATAGATGAGTTGCACAATTGTCTAAAACCCCAGCCTAAGGACAGCAAACGCACCTATAACATCTATGGTATCTCTTGGCTGCGATTATCTCTTTCCATGACGGGAGCCGCGAGCTTTTTCACTGTCGTTTGCCTAAAAATAACCATAGTGACAATTTAAATTTTATAATGTAATTTGTTGACAAGTGTACCAGCACACCGCGGTATGTCTCCTTTATTTACTGGAGGAACACGACGCTATATCCAAGCCTTAGCATATTCGATATAAACCCGTCTACGATAGTTCCATATCACTATGTGCTTTACATCATATAGCATTGCTACAACTAGATATCAAGTAAAATTGATATCTAGTTGTATTTTAGCTAGTACTAGAATACCTACGTATGACATGTATTATACTTATGCAGTTTGTAAGTATATAGACTCTTATAGAGCCATCAAATAACATTGAATCAATCAAGTCACAATTTTGTTTAGAAAATGTCGACTTAATGAATGATTTAAAGATAATTATTGGCCCTGAGTGCCACTGTTAAGCTGTTAGAATACATTCCTCTTACTTGCACGTAAACAAGGGATTATTGTAGTTACATGTTATTTAAGCTATCCTTATTTTAGTAGGTACATATTATTTAAGTAAGGGAAAAGAGAAAAAAAAGTAATCTTCCTTATATTATAAATGCTAAAGTTTGTATGTTTGTTTGTTTATTTCTTACTACTTAATGCAAAAACTGCTGAACCTATTTTCATGAAACAAATTTCATGCACACACGTAAAGGGTAACTTGGATTAACACATAGAATAGTGTTTATCCCGAAAAATGATCCTGTGGTACCTTTAACCACGCGGGCAACACCGCGGGAACAACACAACAGCTAGTAAATTATAAAAATGAAAATATTTTTGAGCACAAAACATGTGACACTTATAAATAGTTCTTAAATCTATAATCGGAACAAAACGAGTTTTCACTTCAAAACTACTGTAACAACAAAACTATTAATAACCATTATATTATTATAGGAATATTGCTCAACTGTAAGAAAAGAGTATGCACACTTTTGTCGTGAAGGTTACGTAGTCATACTTGTTTAGTTTTACAAAGTTGTAATGCTTTGTTATTTTCAACCAATCAAAATTTTCTGTGCACTGCTGGACGTAGACGTATGTCTATGAGTTATCTTGTGTTTCTTCTGACACTCATCACATGCATCCATGCATCATATGCATTGGATGCATATCTGATTATGCAAATCGAATCAAAGGCAAATAAGCAAAATATGGATTTAAATATTAAGAAGTACATGTTTATAGACACAACAGATAATAAGGTTGTTATTTTTTTTTTAAATTTTCTAATAAAAATCAACGTTGCTCGAGATGGATAGGTGGCCGGTTGGCGATAGGTTTGACATCTATCACATTGTGGGATGCTTAGTGTACTAGTACTTCTTCGTTTAATCGTGGGTATAGTTGTACCCCTGCCTAACTCTTTGGAGATACGGGCGTAAAGTTATTTTAACAAAATCAATAAAATTAAGGGTTACCTCAGCCATTAATAGTAATGCCAACTAATATGGTGATAAGATAAATTTTAGCCGTTACTGTATGATAATGGCCTTGAATATCACTTTGGCATGCTTCATGGGTTGTTTCCGTTCGTCCTACCAAGCTTTGTCCCACCAGTGGGACGAACGGGAAGGATATTTTGTACGATTCCCGTTGGTCCCACTAATACGACTATTGGTTCTTAAGGCAGGTACAAACGATAATGTTATTATCATTTGAATGTAATGATGGGTGAAATAAAAAACAGCATATAAATCATCTTTCAATTTAGAACACGTATATAACAGACATAAAGTAGAAAAAAGCCTCTGAATAATTATTATAGGTAAAATCACAGATCAACAACTTCTTATTAATTTAATAACCTTATTAATACTATACATATTGAACTTGGTAACATTTTTTCTATGTAAACTAATCTAATAAATACCTATTT
>NJDC01000470.1:137287-156454 GCA_002245475.1 Calephelis virginiensis
CAACCGGGCACATTTCCAATCCCGACCAACATCTTTTTATCAGAAAATTGGATATATCCAATTTTCTTTGTGTTGGCCGACCCGGGATTCGAACCCGGGACCTCATGCAGTCATGTCCAACACCCGGACCGCTAGACCACAGAGACGAATTTGAAAAGATTGAAATTGAAACTGTCAAAATTCTTATTTTCTTAGTATCTACTTACCACATAAAAAAGTTTAATAATAACACATTTACAATAGTTTTCAATAACCAAAACTCACCAGAATTATTACGGCCCTGTACCACGCAGCGCGCGCATCACATAAATATGTACTAACACTTATAATTAATTTTACTTTATTTTTAAAACAATTATAATTAATTACAAAGCAAATTTATTTTTTTTATTTTTTGCAGCTAAAAATGAAGAGGAACTTTTTTGTGTAAATTTTTTTTCTCTACAACTTTTTCTTGAATTTTTTTTTCTATTTTCTACCGTTATTAAGTTATTTTAAAAAAAAGGATTTTTCAACCCTTTTTTTATTATTTTTCATTCCTTTCCCCTTAATTTAAATCAAAATTTCTTTCATAATATCATTACTTAAGTATTAATGAACACATTTTTACTCATTGCGCCAAAACTGGTCAGATCATGGTTTCATTTAACTTTTTACTGGACTATTTACGTTAATCGCGTTTAAGTTCGATGGTACAATACGGTCTGATTAGTATAGCGAATAATGTCTTCCGTGTCATACCTAACACCTACCTACCTAGTTCTGCACAAACACATTACATCACATATTTTTCGCGATATTGTTTTATATTGTAGAATATAGACACCATATATTTAACTGCCTAATTGGAGACTCGCTATCTTATAACTAGGATTTCAGGCTACGTTTAAAAGTCTATCAGCTAGTTTCCGACCTCCCAGACTACGGAACCAAGGAACCCTAACATTACGTTGATAGAAATAGGCAAGGCGTTGTCACCAACCTAGGAAAGCTGCTGTCAATTAATCCACCACCTCTCTATTCATTTAAAATAAAATAAAAAAGGCAAAATGCTACTTAAAACGCAATTAAATTCATAAAATTATTTTGAAACTTATATAAGACTAGCTGTTGACCGCGGCGTTGCCCGCGTGGTCCCACAAGAACATTGTTTTGGGATTAAACCTATCCTACGTGTTAATCCAAGTTACCCTCTCTATGTGTACGCCAAATTTCATAAAAATTGGTTGAGCAGTAACAAACAAACAAACATACAAGCTTTCACATTTATAATTTTAATAGGAAAACTTTTTTACTCCCGGCTTTGCCTGCTTACCTACCAAGTTTATTTTTTTATTGTAGTCTACAAGTTATTCTGACGCACAAACTACATATTTGTTGAGTTTTGTCTAAATCCGTTAATTCGTTTTAGCCTGAAATAGTAACAAACATTCGTACAATACACAAACTTTCACATGTTTAATATAAATAAGATATGAAATGTCTTTAAAACTTTAAATCAATACAGATATTGAATACGAACGTACATGCACGTTTTCGTCTTGCATTAAATTTACTAAACTGTTATTTAAATATATCAAAATAAAATTAAGTGTGAAAGGAACATTTGATATTTTGAACTAAAAATATCACGTAAAAATTGAGACACGTAAATCTGCAACTACGTGACGTAACTCAGTGTGTCGTAACGTAAAAATATGGAGATATTTATATAGTGATAAAATCCATTTACGAGCGAGCTACAATGCGGGACGTAGCGACTTATTTCCATAGCTTTCATATCGAAGGCTCGTGACGCAGGACGCACACTTATCGATATGTTTAGTAAAATATATCGATAAAATGTCTTCAAATATATTTTACTCGAATATTGAAATAGTAAAAAAAGTATCTTCAAGCCCATTCCTTCAAAGGGATAGGCAGAGGCACAAGCACCCACGACTAGCCGAAGACACTAAGTCCCACAGTGTGATAGGTGGTAAGCCTATAGCCAACTGGGTACATCTCCAATACCGGGCAACGTTATTTTTTTAGATTTTTTTAAATTGTTTTTTAGATTAAATATTGTATTTCTGTTGTCTTAGAATTTGTGAATGGAGATTGTAAATATCTAATAATCTATACTTATAATGAGAATAAAGAAGAATGGATTATATTCATTCAAGATATTTAAAGAAAAAAGGTTCAGGTAACAAAAAAGAAGGAAAAGAACACATTATTGACGTTTTTAATTCTTTTTTCTGTCTTTATTATGACAGCTTTACATATTATCCCGTATTTTTTCCGAATCATATATGTTATAGTTAAAAATATACAAATATAACAAATCTCCATATAAAACCAAATTACGTGGAATCCGAAATGAGAAAAATGATTTAATCATGCATGAAAAGTCCAGTAACACACAAAGTAGGGAACATTGAGGATCAGGTGTCAATTGTACAAAGGTCGCCGGGTCGGCTTGCATAGTTATATAGCACCTACTTGTATAGTAAAGTTTATGAGCAGAGTTAAACATGGTACCAATAAATAGCCATAAAATTTAAATGTAATTTTATTAATAAGAATAGTAAAGAAAATGGTAAAATGTAAACTATATAATATTCAAATAGTCACCACGTCAAAAAAATAACAAAACCATTGTTTTTATTGATGATAAAATATTATGTTCTTAATAATAATTATGTTATCGTATTGTTCACAGCAAAGTACCACTAAGAATTAATTAAACGACTATACAATATAAAAATGTAATTAGCCCGATATCACGTTAATTAGTAAGTTCACAAGTGGCATAAATATATCGGTGAAACCTTTACACCATTGACTTAATCGATATCAGAATATTGTTCTCGATATAAACATGGCTACAACACTATTTCCGAAGGAACCCTCAGTTTTTCCTTCAATTTTCCTTTTGCGATCTCTCACTTAATTGACGAAGAATTTTGATTGGTCCCTCCATATTTCTATGCATCCGTCGGTAGATTTTTCCTCTTTTTAATTTCAGCTTGCCTCATTTATTATTCCGCTCTTATTTTAATGGTTAGGTTCGTTATTTCGTCCAAGTTCTTGATATTTTCGTCTCTAATTGCTGGCCGTATTCTCGCAGGCTGGAGGGTCGATGGGTACTGTTGTATCTTAGAAAAAGAATTACGTCTTCATTATTTCCATTGTCAATTATGTCAATGGACTTCGAAGTATTCTTATAGCTTACACTCTTATTTTATATTTTTCGTGAATATCAAAAGTGTGAATTTTGCATTTTATTAAGTCCCGGTTCTACGGGCACAAAAGTAGTTAGATTCGATATTTTTGAATCTTAATCGATATTTTAAATATTTTTTTGGTAACAATTAAAATTTAATGGTGTGCTTTTAGCTAAATAATTTAACGTGGATTTGGGTAACTTCAACATAAGGTAAACTACCGATGCATTGTCTAATCTTAAAAAAAAATTACTACGCCTATAAGAAAATCCCATGTTATAGTCAACGAGTATATAAATACTACGTAATAAGAGGCGGGACTTCCATAAATACATAGCAAACCAGAATTTGTATAAAGTTTACTTGAAAAATTATAACCCGTATAATTTGAAAGTAAGTCTAAAGGCATTCAGATATAAGGCAACTAGTGTCATATGATTTGGGCGAATAAAAAACATAGCAAACTTATTTTTTTTATTTTTTGATATGAAAGTTGCGCCAAACTGGTTATAGTTATCAATGAAAACTGATGAGTTAAGATTTTAGTTTTATAAACTAATCTTACTAAATCACACTGCATAATAACTCCATGTCTCAAGGTTATCTACTTATACTTTAATTAAAGTTCACAACACAAATGTGACTTATGATTAGAGGCACTAAGTAAAAGTTGATGGTTTTTTAGTTTTTGGCATTGGTGATAGCATTTGCCATTAGTCAAGTTTATGTTTGGAACAAGTTAACCCGATGTGACACAATCGGGTTCAACTTCTTCAAATTAGTCATTAAAAAATATTAAGGAAAGTAATGTCAGGGTCTTGAGTGAATCGGTGGCCTTCTTACTAAAGCTCATTTAGTAAGGTTTTTCGGGTACGAGGAAATACATACTTACACTAATTTATATCATTTATCAAAATTAAAAGAAATTTGACTAACCTCGCTCAAGTAATACACAAATTCAATAATTACTAAAACCTAAGACAATTTTATTTCTCGATTGCGCCAAAACGAATACATGAAGACAATGATTTAGCAGATTAAGCTCTCAGAGACTTCAATTACATTTAATCTATCATTAAACCACAATTCGGTTAAGAAAATATCCACTTTTTGTCTGATTAAAAGATAACTGACATCTATGAGTGCTGCTGTAAGTGGAAAAAAATAGCTCATTAGTTATATAGGCTAGATTGTTATGTAGAATAAGAGGCTTATCAGACTCTTCAAACTCGTATATATAAGGGGAAAATAACCCCTTAAACCTTTTCTGAAGGATTTCTCTATACCATTCTTTTAATCCCGTGTTTAAGAAATACATCTATAATTGAAAATTATTTTTTACTCGTATTGCTAGACATTAAGAGTTACTTACCAAAAACACTAACATTAATAATGATCACAATTATATCATCAATTTTCCATTAAAAATGTCGACCTAATGACTGAATAAAAGACAATTAACGTCTCTGAGTACGGCCGTAAGTCTTTTCCCCTATATTGTATGCTTCACTCGCTATTTCATTCAATAACCCTCCATGACATTATAAATAGGTATGAAAATCAGTCCGATGTAGAAGGTAACATTTCAATCGCAGCACCAATTACTCGTCAAAGGCGGTACACTTGAATAACTGATTAAACAGTAGGCCGGCGGACAAGATTGACAAAACGGCTGCGCGCGCGCCGGCTCACATGTACCGTGAGGATAACCCAACAAATTTCCAGAATGGCTGCCCATTGAAACGTCAGGATCATGGTATTGTGTGTGTCTTGCGCTGTCTCGCTAGGACCTGCTAAATCCTTAGGGTTTTTAGCCTGTATCGAGTACTGATAAGATAAAATTTATAGTTTTATGGAGACCGAGTTTTATGCTTTTTTTAAGTGGTAGCAAATTTCTAAAACTTGACTAAAATATTATATAAAGATGAGCGCATTTTATTTATTGACATTTTAAAAATAAATTTGACATACATTTGACTTCTCACCAAAACCCTTGTAAAGTTAAGGTTTATGCGTGTGTCGCCACTTCAACATAACAATATTTAAGTTTCCATTACATATTAATAATTAAAGAGATTAGAAATTAACTATAATTACATTAATAAGTTTAGGAAATTCAAGATGTGATGATATTTTTGGTATTTTTTTAAATGTTGATAAAATAAAGGATTCTAAGATCTGTTAAAATTATTTCACTGTGCTTATATTACGGCCAGAACGTTTGAAATTACTTACCTACTTTTGATTCAATTATGTTTATTATACCATTAAATATGCTTGGTCTTCTCAGATTTGGTGATAATAAGACCACTTCGAAAGTACTCTGTTTTTAATTTTTTTTAATCGATTCAGAAGTGACGAAGAAATCGACCAACATACATAAAAAGTCAAAGGCCTCCTTCTCCTTTTTTCGAAATTAAAAAATAACAAATACTACATTTGAATTGAGAATTTCCTCCATTTTCAATACCACCGCGTCATGTAACTAAAGGTCCTTCGTACGCTAAGTAATGAATATGAGTTCCAGGGATGGACTCAGTGTTCGATTAGTAGCCATTAACATTCTCAGCTCGAGCCAGTTGGCGCCAGAAAAACTGCGCGGTACACGAAATGGAACTGATTAAGTAAGCTTGCAATTCAATTCACAGAGCCTTTTTGTACAGGAAAATTCTTGTGGCATTTCATTTCAATTCGAACTGCAAGGCTTTAAATTCCACGACATCTTTTAAACCTATTATTAGTTTCTTTTATATTAGACCACACTTAACAAGAGTGCTTAAAAATCAGCCTGATAGAATACCTCCCTGTGATGGGATGGATCATCTACGTAAATTCATTTACTTTACTGATGTTTCCAAATTCAAATTCGAAATAGCTTTTATTACGTAGATCTATACAAAGATTCTTGTAACGCGGCTATATAATTCTAAAAATTCTAAAAACTTCCACCGGATCGGAACGCGGCCACTCACTGAGAGCCTAATCGCCTCTATAGTCTAGCGGTCCGGCGTCGGACTTGACTTCTTGAGGTCCCGGGTTCGATCCCCGGGCGACGAAAAGAAAATGTGTTTACAAATTTTTTAATTGAAGCAACGTTTCCCGGTATTGGATATATGCTCGGTTGAGATAGGCTTGTCACCTATCACATTGTAGCACTTAGTGTCTTTGGCTAGTCGTGGGTGCCCTGGATGTCTTATGCTATCAGAATAGGCATGCACTTATTCGCTCTTTTGTCACATAAAAAATACATAGGAGGTATGAAAATCAATTCATTATATATAGTATATGCTTTTCATCGTCGGCACTTGGCGGAATTCCACAACAGTGATTTGTGGAAAAGTATGAGAGTTCACTTTAAGTGTGTATACGTAGTGTAAAATCTAATGGATTATTTTATTTTGTTCTTCCTGAAATATGGGATGCTGAAATAACATCAAGTCTAGCTAGCTAGGGTTGCTAAGTATTAAAAATTAGTCCTTTTTATTATAAATCCTAATATAACAATAGTTAAAGTAGGAATCTCTAATCTAAAACTATCTACTCCTTTAAAACTTAAACTCTTAAAATCTCATTTATGTAGTAAAACAACCCTTATGACGAAATAACAGACTTCATATAAACGGAGAACTAATATTATTGCAAAATGTCCGCAGACGCGCATCCCCGTGGGTTCATTAACCTCCCCCCACCCTACCCTCCTAGCCGAGGAGATAAATACAGAGTACATAGCTTGGTTATTAAATATCCTAGATTAAGCACGTATAGTAAGGCAACGAATGAGTGTAACGGTATATTCTCGGTATACTGTGTATAGTTCTTTCCTCGTGATGGTCCGGGATCCTTGCGTAGAGTATACCGTCAGCCTTCCTATGGCGGCTTCCAACAAGTAAGCATAAGCTAAATCAACAATACATAGATACTACTTGTTGGTAGAGTTCTGTTTAGAAACCATACTATAGTTGTTCTGTTTAGAAACTTGCACAGGGAAGAATCCACTACCGTAAACCCAAGCAGCAGTGTCATATTCTGATTCGAAGGAGGGCAGCCACAGGATAGCAACACACCTATGATATACGGGTGTAGATGGCTATAGGCGTCGGTTGTGTCTTGCTATCAGGAGAGCCCTATGCTTTTTTGCAATTTTAAGCTATACAATATATAATATTATATTTCCATATACTCCATATATTCGTATGTGTTAATGCTAAAGTTTCTCTCTTTGATAAGTTATCCTGGCTAAACCGATGGACCAATTTTAATTAAATTTTATTTCCATATAGTTAAAAACCCAGGTCAAAATAAAGACTATTCTTAAAAGTTCGGGCTGATTTATAGCTGACTATAAATCAGTGTTACATTGGAAGTAATTTTGTTGTGCACTCACCACACTAATTTTAAGTTCTTCTTGCAACGAAAGAAATAGAAAGATACAAAACACTTTTAGTGCTGTCAGATTCGTCTGTGCATGACATTTCTATAGATTTTAATCTATTTATCGAAAACGTTGAGTTTAAGTTAAATAGTCACAATTTGACATATTCGGACTAATCTGACATGTGTAATCTAAAATGTCTGAAATGTTCCATCTCTTTAGTTACTGTATTTGAACAATATAGCATTAAAATAAGTTTAGTTTGTGCGCAGCTGACTCACCGCCATTGTCTAATTTTCTAAAATAAAAAAAATAAAACAGTATTGCCAAGGTAATGGTAATAAAAAGCACGTAATAAAATCACACATATAGGTTGTTATAGCAAACACCTTTTATCCTAAAGCGACAATCTTTAGATTTTTATAAATAGATTTCGGTCTGTTAAAAAATCCCTGTTATTATAATACGAGTACTATGTTGCCTACGTAATAAGTGGTCTAAATATTACACTACTTTGTTTCAGTATAGTAGGTGCTCTATGTATTGAATTTCTACCGCTTATCAATAAATATGGACTAAAGTACGCCAAGGGTTAAGTTGACATTATAATCTATGCTACAGTATAATAAAAACCATAAGGTCACTGTAATTATTTTAGTCTATGTTTTTTATTAAGACGGTGAGGGCAACAAAAATTATTCTTCTTTTTTAAGCGAATTCGAAAAAAAGAGGAGTTTTTATGTTCCACTCCTTTTATGTGTTTAATTTTAATTTTTAATTTAATTTTTAATTTAGTTAATTTAATTAATTAAATTAAAAATTTAATTTTTTTGTACGTTAATAGATTTCTCCGTAATTTCTGAACCGATTTTAAAAACTCTTTATTTAAAAGTAAAGTAAAAGTACTTCTAAAGTACCATTGTCACCAAATCTATGTCTGATGATGGGATCACAGAAAGTCGAGTAAAATCCCAATATTTGTATTGAAATCGAGTGCGGAATTATTCGATTTTACTTTAAAATATAATTTTATTGTTTTCGAAAACGACAACGCTTTTAAAATAATAAATAGTATTAAAAATATTTTTGATGTGAATTAAAAGAAACTTGTGTGCTATCATATATCAGCGATGACTTGTTGATATTGATACAGTAATTTGCAGTTTCTTCTGCAATTACTTAAATGCTAGATTCGTGTTCTGTTAAGGGAAGAGTAGTGAAAGTGGCCCTAGTATCAAGCCTTAAGATTGACAAAGGACACAAATACTATATTTGCCGTGTGGTATCAGTACTTTTTATAAATTTATATTAGTAACATATTAAAGATTGTGTATGCTGTTTTTGAATACCTGAAGTTTTTTTCACAAGTAGTGACGTTAAGCGAAAAACATAATTTACTGTTAAATGAGCTTAGCTACAATAGACCTAAAGATGCTATAAAAGCAAAAGTAAAACCAATTCAATAATTTTGTCAATTTAGTTTTAGATCAAAATATATTAAGTTAAATAGTGTAAGTAAATTCTTACATTAATTGATAAGTGTTTTTTTTATATTTAAAATAATAATAAATCGACAGTAAAAGCTTTTGATTGGTGATTTTTATTGACTCTTACTACTGATTCTAAAAAAAAATCACTGTCACGATATAATAATGTAATATTTTTAATGAAAGAAGAAAGCACAGTTTTCAATTTTTTTGTAAAATTTACATTATTAAATAGTCGACGTATGTTCGTGCTGCATTTGAATCAGTCTCTATTTTGCCTAGGTATACTTAGTTAGACTATCAAAGTAGATATAAACTGTATAATGCCGTATGTGCATATATATACATACATACAATTTTACAGCCCAATAAATAAGAGGTGTATTCACACTTTAAGCATTCAACTAGACTTCACAAACATGCAAAGCGCGAACAGAGCCCTTGACACGGTGCCTACTTCAAGACTTCATTATTCTCAAACAATGGCCGTAAAGTTGACGACACACACACGCAAACCACGTGTTTACAAACAAGTAATTAGGGTGTGTGAATCTCTCCACAGAGTAATATCATCAGTGTATTCATCAAACATACATGATACTGAATAGTCATTAACATAAACGACTTCATAAGCTTGTTAAGAGTTGTTATACAGTTCGTATATGTTTAATGTCATATCTTCAAATAGTAAGTTATTTTTGAACAGTAAACATGCACACTACTGGCTTGAGAAGTAATCTGGATTAAAAAATAACGTTGCCATAACCATCATACTAAAATAAAAAATACTGTTATATTTCATATGTGTAGAATAAGAAAAGTGCTAATGTTCATGCGTCAGAAGACTCACTCTCTGACATAAGGCAAGTTGAGGTACAAAAAGATAACTAAAATTATGACGTTTACTAGGATGCTAGCTAAATTAATACTTCAGTCAGAAATGGCACATAATTTGTTTTGCATCGCTAGAATGAATATTGCAATAAGTTGATCTAATTTTTGTCAATATTTTTTAGTTCCCCGTTTTTATTTATAGTAATATTTTTATATAATTTACTAGGTAATCCGGTGAACTTCATACTACCTGCTCAATTTGTATGGGAAAAATTGAAATGCTGTGTTTCCTTATTTCCTTGCAGTAGAGCAGAATAAAAAGTATCACATATCCGTTTTCTGGTGTTAAGCTACCTCTGCATCAATTTTTAGCCAAAGGGGTTAAGCAATTCTTGAATTATAAGTAGTGTATTTAACACGACTTTATTTAAAATATATAGGATTGTCAATATTGTTATGAGACTCGCTAAAAACGACGTGCTACCTAGCCAGTTGACAGCTGAAAGGCGAATCACTAATCACGGCTCAATGCATTGACTAGGAAAATATTCAGCCTAACAAACCTAAACTGGGAAGTAACACCACCAGACCATAATATAGACTTAACTTAGTACATAATTGTTTTTTATCGAGAGAGAGATCGCCTCTGTGGTCTAACGGTCCAGGTGTCGGACTACTTTATGAGGTCCCGGGTTCGAATCCCGGGTCGGGCAACAAAAAGGAAATAGGGCTTTTCCAATTTTCTAATAAAAAAAAATGTTGCTCGGGATTGGATATGTGCCCGGTTGGTTGGTCCGGTGGATAGTCTTGCCACTTATTACATTGTGGGACTTAGTGGCTTCGTGGGTGCCCTGGTTGTGCCTCTGGCTACCACTTCGGGGATATGGGCGTGAAGATACTACTTTATAATTGTTTTTTAAGATACATAAATATAAAAAAAATGTGAGATAAGTAACAATAGTCTAAGCAGATAAATTAAGCTAGACAACTATGTTGTTGGAATCTTTAGTTTTAGTTTTCTGTATGTTTGCAGACTACTACTGTTGTAGACTGTGTTTTGTCAGTAATGAGATTTTACATAGTATATAAGTTTCGATTACTTGTTCAGATTCTACTCCCGGATCTCTCTTAAGGCGAAGATACTAACCTACTCAACCAAAATTCAGTTATCTGTAAAAAAAACAGTCTGTGTACCGTCAGTACATTTTATAAGTGTAAGCTGCCGACTCAGGTTTTAGTAACAGCTCACGTTAAATGAAGAGATACTAGCATATTTCCCCAGATTTCAGTTTTCTGTAAGCAGCAGTCTGTGTCGTGTCAGTCGTAAGACTAAATATAGTATATAAGTGAAGGTGCTGACTTGATTCTGACTTTAGTCTTAGGTAAAATTGGAAGATACTTCCCCAAATTTCGGTTAACTGTAAGCAGCAGACTGTGTCGCGCCAGTGGGAAGACTCTATACACTACTTTAATTTAGACTGCTGACTCAGGTTTTACTCCCGGTTCAAGTTAAATGGGAAGATACCTACATATTTCACCAAATTCCAGATATCTGTAAGCAGCAGTCTATTTCGTGACAGTAGCGAGATTTAATACAGTATATAAGTGAAAGCCGCTGACTAGAGTCTGACTCTAGGCTCACGTTTAATAGGAAGATACTAGCATACTTCCATAAATTTCAGTCATCTGTAAACAACAGTATTTGTCCCGTCAGTAGCAAGACTTGAACAGTTAAAAGTTTAAGCTGCTGACTCGAGTCTGACTCCAGGCTCGCGTTAAATGGGGAGATACTAGCATACTTCCCCAAAATTTAGTCATCTGTAAGCAGTAGTCTGTGTCGTGTCAGTCGTGAGACTAGATACAGTATATAAGTGAAGCTGCTAACTTGAGTCTGACTTTAGTCTCAGGTTAAATTGGAAGATACTTCCCCAAATTTCGGTTATCTGTAAGCGGCAGACTGTGTCCCGTCAGTAGTGAGACACAATGCAGTACGAGTGTAGGAGGCTGACTCGAGCTCGACTCATGGCTCATGTAAAATGCATAAGATACGCTCTCATACTGAACCCGCTCAACGCACAGATGTTTCGGTGAAAGCATATTTTTCATGACCGTGAAACGCTGACACCACACTTTATTTCTATCGATCTGTATGATTTAATAAATAAAGATAGCAACACATTACATTTCCCTGTGTTGGTCTGGGTTTCCTGTATGTAACATCTGCATACTTGGCAGCTCGTAAAAGGGGAGTATTGGTTAATGTCTCATTATCAACAAACCCCCGTATTGGTCCAGGCTCCTTTGCAGAATAGACCATCTGCCTTTCTTGCCAGGCAGCTCGTAAAAGGCGAGCATAGGCTTATCATCACTTACACCGTGACATCTGATTAGGTGGTAGAAATTTCGCAGATTGGTACCATCGCCTAACCTATTCCACCCGCCATAACGTCATGACGTGTTCCGGTTCGGAGGGTAAGGTAGCCGGTAAACTTACTTTTGCTCGAGGCCTAACATCCTGAACTCAGGTTGGCAACGCACCATTACCATCTTTGGTGTCTCTAGGCGGCGTTAATTTCTTACCATCAGGAAATCCGTCTGCTTGTTTGTCTTCCTATAACAAAAAAAAATACTGGTGCAAAAAAATTGGATGGGTAAAGTTGCATTATAGCAGCAATAGCTGCTATAATGACACCGTCGGGTTCTGGTTTGGGAGGTAGTAAATAGTAACAAAATATTTAATGAGCATGGACGAGGATGTCTGAAAAACTATTGAATTATGTAAGAAAAGTAACTTCACACCCATATCTTCGAAGAGATAGGCTGAGGGACAACAGTTGTGTTCTGTACAATTACGCGTCTTTGCTATTCGAGAATCGAGACTGCTCACTCATGATTAATGGAAAACACTAAGTCTCAGAATGTGATAGGTGGTAAGCCTATCCAACCGGGCACATGTCCCGGGCAACGTCGTTTTATTAGAAAATTCAAAAACCACAATTTCCTTTTTGTTACCTGACCCTTGGAATCGAACTCATTACCTCATAAAATCAAGTGCAACACCGGACCGCCCGACCACAGAGGATATATGGCGATAATATTTTTAGCTTACGAGTAGGTTCTTAATTTGACAGCATGTGTTAGCTATTACTCTGCAAATTATGAACGAATTTTATGACTATGTTTCTGTAAAGTAGATCATGTTTTTGCAGTATTATTGTGCTTAAATTAGTGTGCGTAAGGTTCTATGAACACTTACACACGCATTTATTAAAAAAAACCGTCACTTTGACATTATAAACACTTCATTTTAATTTAGTATTTAGAACAATGGAATCCTGCACAATGATAACGAGTATATCAACACCCATAAAAGAGAAAGGTCATTCTATACTTTTGGTGATTAGTGAGTGATATAAAATATTACAGAAATTCCATCATATTTGTTGTTCATGTCACCTGGCCGTGCAGCTGCCACCGTGTTATGGCTAGTACCGTTGCTGTACATAATATTATCACAACCATTATATCATGTTTGTGTCCAACAATATTTTACATACTTAACGAGTAAAATTGTAAAATAAGCAGGTGTGGATTTCTTTTATTCTAATCATTATTTAGAGATTTTTTTCACAGACTGGAAATGACAATCGCATGAACTCTTATTCTAAAAACTTAAACCTAACATATATTTAACTAATCATTTATTGTATAGGACTGTAAGCAGTGTTCTAGTTGCGTCTGATGATGGCTCAGCTAAATCATTATTAAAAATACCTATCTCTTTATTATTTTTATTATAAAAAGCTAATTTTTTTCCCTTTTGGCTGCGTTATGGACGCACTCCACTAAAATATGTTGCACGACTTATTCTCTATCACATAATTAACAATTTAGTGATATTTTCTTTCCTATCAAAAAAAGCGAACCTATTTAGGGGAATGTGTCCAGACCGCACCCTATTTGCTTTTGCCTCTTGTCTGCTTAAACTACACGTTAGGTATGGTTTTCCAAGGAAAATGTAAATCCAAATATCCTGAAGTATATACAAAGTACATAATATGTATGTGGTATTAGTATTTGTGATTAATCGCTTCTGTGGTATAGCGGCCCGACGTTGAACTTGACTTCATTAGATTCCGGGTTTGATCTCCGAGTCGGAAAAAGGAAATATGGTTTCCAATTTTTCTAATTAATCTAGTTTCCCGGGATTGGACATATGCCCGGTTGGCGACAGGTTTGCCAACTATCAAATCGTGGAACTTAGTGTCTTCTATATTCTTAGTGTTATTCGTGGGTGCTCTGGTTATGCTTTTGGCTATCATTATGGGGATAGGGACGTGAAGATGCGTCATCAGTGTTTTGCTAAATTTGGTGTATAAAAACAATTGTTATTTAATTTTACCTTAATCCCTTTCATGAAAAAAACTGTATGTTTATTACATATAAATATTAAACTGTATGTTAATTACATAGTTACAAACGCTGCCTTATATCCCGGTAACTGAATCAAAAATAGTATAGAAAATAGCTTTAGTTAAAGCTTCAATCCAAACAATGCGCATCTCTTACGTCGCTTTTCTCTGTATAACACTATACCATGTGGGTAAGGGCACGGGTTGGGAAATTCCAGGAATAGCATAAAGTTAGAGCAAAACCACTAGTAAGTAGTGAAAATAACACGCTATCAATGATTAAATAAAAAACTAAATAAAAAATTTAAAAACCCCCGACACAAGAACTTAATTTACCTTTAAGAAGTAAAAAAGTCGGAAAACAAAAAGGTGGTGAGAACCTTCACTCCGCACCACTTATAAACGGCAGAACCGATTTTCATCAAACATGTCTAAGAACACTCGCACATAACTTACTTTAATACGAAAAAAAACTAAATTGAAATCACTGCATCCGTTTGGGAGTTATGATGCCACAGACAGACAGATATATCAAACATATAACACCCTTCTTTTTGTGTCGGGGCTTAAAATGTGTCTTCAAGCCCACTTCCCCGAAGTAGTAAGTAGAGGTACAAGCAAGGTACCCACTAATAGCCGCCTACCTGGCCGCGCCTACTTAAGCCTATCGCCAACGTGACACATATTCAATCCCGAGTTATATTTTTTCTGAAAAATTGAAAAACGCAAATTATTATATTCTTGGAATCAAATATTTTACGGGACCGTTTGGCCAGAGGCGATTACAATTTATTATAATATTAGACAAGATATTCGTAAAGAAACCAAACAAGTAGTGAATTCATACATTTATAATATAAAAACAAATTGCTAAATGTGTTGGTAAGAGCATAACTTCCGAACGACTGAACCGATTTACCTAATTCTTTTCTTGTTGTGTTAGTTAGTGTCAGAAAACCGGGAAAATTGCAGGGAAAATAGGAAAAACAATACTGTATTTTTCTTATTTAAACTGAAAGGGTGGAACGAAATTCGCCGGCATAGCTAGTATACAACAAAGCAATCTCAATGCGAATAAAAATATTTTTCAAGCTTTTTAACTCTCAAGGGTGATATTTTATCTGTTACATTATTTTCAATAGTCAAAACACCGCAGATAGATCGACAATTTTGTAATCGGTACCTCAACGAATATATGCCATGAGGAATCCAATTCCCAAATATTAGAACAAAACCTAAGCCCAGGTTCACGTCACAATAACTATGTGACCCCATTCTGGCAGCGACGAGAAGAGCGCGTGGTCAGCATCTCAATGACAAGGTCGATGGCTCCCCTCGTAAAAGTTCGCGAGGTTTCCAGTAGCCGAATAATCATATATAACAACACGTTAGCTGAAAAAATCTAACGAAATTTTTAGGTCATCGTCACATTTAAAACTATTAATTTTCAATAAAATAAGCGCAGTAAAACTGCAAAACTTCATCTTAATATCTCCTCGTGTTGGTCCGGGCTTCTTTGCAGAATAGACCATCTACCTTCCTGTCAAGCAGCTCGTAGAAGGCGAGCATAGGCTTACCATCACTAACATCGTGACATCTGACTAGTAGGTAGAGTTTCACAGCGACTCACCCGGATTGGTATCACCGCCTTACCTATTCGCTTATATGCTGACAGCAGTCCTGACAGCGCTGGCCAATGACGTGTTCTGGTTTGTAGAATAAGGTTAATCTTACTTTTACTCGAGGCTTAACATCCCGGCCTCAGATTGTCAACACACCATTACAACCTTTGTAGTTTCTAGGCGGCGTGAATTTCTTGCCATCAGGAAATCTGTCTACTTGTTTGCCTTTAATTATCATACAAAAAAGACCACCTAATATTATCCGACGAAGTCCCAACAGAACATTTATCCAGTCTCGAGCAACGTTATTTTTGTTACAAACTATAAAATCTGTAATTTGAGTTGTCCGACCAGGAATTGAATCCGGGATCTCATGCAGTCAATAACAAAACCCGACTAGACTAAAAGCGATTAACTATACTGAAAGGGGTTCACATAAAATATATACATATATTTTTTAAATATATACAATTCGTACACCAAAACTTGGATATTTCAAACGATTTTCTTAGGATTCCATCATGAGATGCAGACTTAAGGGCAATGTGACCGCTTTAAAAGTGCGCTCTTTCAATAAAAAAAAATAAAATTTGTTTACAAATGATGAAAAAAATAATATCTATCATAAAAAAATGCAAAGAAGTCGAAGATATTTACCTCCTCCTTTTTTCAATATTATATTTTCGTCCCTGTTTTAACTATTATTAAGAAAATGTCATTATCCTCGTATCTATCACAGTTTTGTAGCCTAGTCTTGAGAAGCCAGGAATTGTTCTTTTACTGTTACTTTTCCACTTTATTTACTCTTCAGCATTCTTAAGTCCATTGATAAATTTAGTTAACGACATGTGATAATAACAAAGTCCTATGTCAAATTGATGACACCGTTTTCTGATTCCTAACTAGCAGTTCAGAAGTTGGATTTGACTGCATGAGGTCCCGGGTTCGAATCCCGGATCGGGCAACAAAAATGAAATTGGGTTTTTCAAATTTCCTAATAAAAAAAATGTTAACAGATGTAAAATAAGCCTTTATTTTGCTAATTCCGCGTAAGCAGTGTAACTGTTGTGGCAAATAATCTTCCAAACGACACAAAATGTGACAAACCTAACTGACGTTCCCACCACCCACCTTCGCGACCAGAACACGAATATAGGAAGAGCTCGGGAAACAATATAAATTGTCACGTTCTTTACATGTGACAATACTACCTAAAGTTCCCACCTCCCACCTCCGCGACCAGATCACAAATATTCGACCGTACCGTACAAACCGTACGGTCGAATTCCTGAGGATGCCTCGGGGTACAGGCGAAACGTACGTCGATTGCGACTTGGTGTTCTCTGTCGTGAGTGCTTCGACAAAGTTGGCGAAGGACGTGACAAGTGGTTTTGTTTCCCGTGTTCGGACTCTATTTGTGATCTAGTCACGGAGGTGGGAGGTGGGAACTTTAGGTAGGGTTGTCACATGTAAAGAACGTGACAATTTATATTGTTTCCCGAGCTCTTCCTATATTCGTGTTCTAGTCGTGGAGGTGGGTGGTGGGAACGTCAGTTAATCTTGTCACATTATGTGTCGTTTGGAGGATTATTTGTTTATTTGCCACAACAGTTACACTGCTTACGGGGAATTAGCAAAATAAAGGCTTATTTTACATCTGTTATAATGGATTTCCGCTAAGTAACGCCTGATTCAATAAAATATCTAAAAAAAATGTAACTCGGGATAGGATAGGTGTCCGGTTGGCGATAGGTTTGCCACCTATCACATTGTGGGACTCAGTATCTTCGGCTAGTCGTGGGTGCCCTGGTTGTGCATCTGCCTACCTCTTCGGGGATATGGGGGTGAAGATACTTTTTTTAGCTATCTACAGCCAGTCCCGATCTGTCACAAATTTTAATATAAAGACAAATTTGATTTTGGTGTTCTTTTTCGGGATACTAATACAGCTACTGCTGGTTATCGGAGATAACACTCATAACTAGAATACTATTTTTGATAACCCTTCTAACCTTTTGGTTACTGTTAAAAAGACCTTGAAACAGGCGGTTCTACTAATACTGAACGGAACTGTGAACACTGTGTGACAGGTGTGTCCATACATACTCACACATACATATTTTAACACCAAGGCCCTTACGCCGCCGGTAAAAAGTATCGAGTGCCAAATGCCGCGATCTGCATAGCTTCCACATTCATTACACTTTAATACAAACACAGATTTCGAAGACTCTTGATAAATAAATAATAAATAAATAAATATACCTGTACAAGTCACACAAATTGAATCTAACCCCGAAGTAAACAAATTATATGCTCAAGTTTTAGTCAACGATACTATTACATAGAAATAATTAAATAGATACCAGAACCAATTTAATAAACACGCAGACCCAGAAATGCGGACATCTAAATGTTCATCACAGATATGCCTACCCCCGTCGGGAATATATTACTCTCGAATAAAACCTGAACAATTTGATCGTGGAATATAAACCTAGGTCTTGCCGGTTACATTTATGATCCATCATACACTTTCGTATTATTTATCTATTTTTTCAATCTTTCATCTGTCATTCTTTCGACAAGATTCAACAAATAGATCGCGCCCTTACTAATTTTTACACTTAAACTATCGTCGAATGCCACCCTTTCTTGAATCTCACAGCGTAAAATCACAGTTTTTCCGTAGCGCCTTTATTTTACCACATTCATCCTACTCACTTTTGTATCACTGGTGTATCGTTATCTAGTATTTTAGACCACGTTTGCAAGGTTACCCTAACCCCAACACTGACGTATGTTACATGAAAATGTTAAGCACTGACATTAAAACACCTGGAAAAGGTGGCATCAATCTGGGAAAGCTGCTAACACCTACAAAGAGTGGATGCACATACAGCTACCACCCTTTTGTAAAAAAAGTTTGAATTTTGTAGCAAAGTGTCACCCGGTACAGTGATACTTTGCTACAATGACCAAGATTTTGTCAATTCGTCGGTGATGTGTCGCATACTCTCACTAATGTGTACCGTGTGGCGTGCGCGACACATCTGCCTGTGAGGTATGTGTTGAATAGTAATCGAACCCTGACAGACCGACTTTCCACTGCCGCTGTTAACCTGTGTTCACATTTGTGTGGCAGTGTCTTTATGGCTTCAGGAATAGGTAAGGTGTTGGCTCCCTATCCGGGCAATTTACTGAACAGAACTCTACCACCAATCTTGTTAG
>NJDC01000470.1:156931-180505 GCA_002245475.1 Calephelis virginiensis
AGTACAAAAATGATTAGCCAAATCGGTCCAGTCGTTCGGAAGTTATACGCTTACCAACACATTTAGGGTTTCATTTTTATATTATAGATTATGAAACTTATGTTCATAAATAAATAAAATGTTTTGGCTGTGATTTAAATGTACATTTTTATAGAAATATAACATACTTAAATTAAAATTAAATGTAACTTCTTAAAATTGACTAAATATTTGCACACCACAATGTGGTAGAATATGTTGTATTCTTAAATATCTTTATAACAACTTTTTAACACACATATTCCGCAAATAAATAATTTTCATTTCATTAGTGACAACTAATATTTTGACCAGTGCTCGCCTTTACGAGCTGCCTGACAGAGAGGCAGATGTTCTACTCAGTTTACCCGGACCAATACGGGGACTTCTGACAAATCGCACAGACCTGTGCTGATACACCCCATCATGTGCCCTATGATAGCCATTGTAACTAATGTTAGACCTAGCTAGCCACAACTTCGTGTCAAGACGTCTCCACTCAAAATGGCTGCTGGTCAATATGTCCCATTTTGAGGAATTAATGTCGTAGCACTTCATATATCTCTTCTGAACATCCTTGTAAAGTAAAAGTAAAAGGCCTTTTTTCTACCAGCTTTAAGGTCAGAAAAGAAAAAAAAACGTCTGGCTATTTGCTCATCAGATATACGCAACATACAGCGTGGACAACGCTACCTAAATTGTCTCTTCATTAGTTATGCCTCAATACCAAACTCCTACACGACGAAATACCATCTACACCTTTCCTGACCATCATCTTTTATAAATATTCGGAGGCCATTTTAAGTGGTATCTATCTATTGTTCAAATGCCTTCCAAATACCGATAGTATTTCACACATATACGTTCGATATCACAATATATAAGCACTAATCATAGTATAGCAGGTTAAGCCCATGAAGTTAAATATATTACTGTCAAATATGCTCTTTCAGTCTAAAATTAACACGGGTTCTAGGCGGTCCTAAATACTGGCTGTAAACATTGGTTTGCATCCGTCTGGAAGGCAATTTTAATCCAAATTTCTTAACAATCAAAAGATGAAAACAAAGATTCCTCTAAAGTTACTTTTTTTGGTAGTTGAGTTTACAACCGTGTAGAACGTATTTAATGTTGTCCTTCTGTCCAATAAATAATTAAAGGCATTAATAGTTCTTTTCTGCTGTTTCATTGCAAAAATACAGCATACACGTAGAATAAGTTTAGTTGACACTCAGCAGAATTAGTACTGTAATCAGCTAAAATCACATGAAAACTTCAGGCCTAACACCACCGATCTTTATGTGGCTAGGATTCATTTCCGGACAGGAATAGACATTTGTGTAATGAACATGTGTGTATTTTAACCATCTTTAAAAAAGGGGAGGTTATACGATCGACTATTTGTATTTTAATTTTTTTTTTTTCGAAATGACTACTGTTGTGTACGTCTATTGACTTTAACAACGTCACCGGGCTTCTGCGTCATTTATAAACCAATTTCAAAAACAGTTTTTTTCATTTGATTAATATCAACGGGGTCTCATTAACTTGGCGTTAATGGGACCCCGTTGATACCAAGTCAGGACCTGATAATCGAATCCCAGGGAAATCGAAAAAAAAATCAGTCTTTGTGTATTTACTATATGTTCTTCAAAATGTATCTCAAAATTAGCTTCTATTTGAACGCACCTTTCCAAGTCCAAGAGACACACCGTTGTCACAAGTCACAACAACCATATCGCTACGTGCACGTCATTGTGTACTTGCTATTGAACTGATTTCTTTTGTTGCAGCCTCAAAACATGTTGAAGACAATTTGGAAGCCATCAACAACGTCGTGCAAGTCGAATCAGTTCACAAATCGTAATGTAAGCTCGAATCATACTAAAAAGGTAATAAGATATTGTACATTATTCTAGAAATAAATTTATGAATTTGATAATTTATAAATATGATAGCTTACAAGTTTGATAATTAATAAAGTTGATAATAAATAAATTTGATAATTGGTGGATTTGATAACTCATAAAGTTTATAATTTACAACATTGATAATTTATGAATTTGTTAATTTATAAAATTTGATAATTTATTAATCGCCTCTATGCCTCTATGGTCTAGGGGTTCAGTTGTTAGACTTGACTGCATGAGGTCCCGGGTTCGATTCCCGGGTCGGGCAACAAAAAGAAATTGGGTTTTTCCAATTTTCTAATAAAAAAATGTTACTCGGGGTAGGATATCACCCGGTTGGCGATAGGCTTGCTTTGCTTGGCTTGGACTTAGTATCTTTGGCTAGTCGTGGGTTGTGCTTCAGCATGGGCGTGAAGATATTTTTTACTAATTTCTAAAATTGGATAATTTACAAAATTGATGATCTATTAACATAACCTAAAAGGGAATGTTGAGGTTTTTATGCTTTAAAATATGTTTATGATTAATTACAAAAAAAAACGTCAATTTGTTTTTATTATTTAGTAATTCAAGTCACCTGATGATATAAATTCGGCATTGCCAACCTGTGCCTTATAAGTTTTCTTACCATCCGAACCGGAACATAACATTAGCCAATAATCACGTTACGATAAGATATATTGGTGATAGGAATCCAGATTTTTAGTTGCAGCACATAGCCTTACGAAAATTGAATAAGCAATGGCAAATTAATTTTTGATAGCACACATTATGATAAAACAAATAAACACCATTAAAATGTTATTCGTCAAATCGACATGACACTGTTAAAAATCTTAAAAAGAAAAAACTTAAAGCCGATAGGCGCTTTATTTTCTATTGTAAGTTTACTACTTCACCCTCCCCTTTAAAATACAATAAATAAAACTGACTTTCTGGTAGCAAAAACAAAACAATTAGGATACAGTAAAGACGGTTCCAGACGATTGCAAACATATCCAAAGAGTATATAAATACTACGTTATAAGAGGCGGGACTACAGCAAACCCGAATTTTTTAAGAAGTTTACTTGAAAAAGCATAACCCGTATAATTTGAAAGTAAGTCTAAAGGCACTCAGATATAAGGCAACTAGTGTCATGTGATTTGGGCGAATAAAAAACATAGCAAAAGTGATAGTGTCCTGTTCAATAACTTATCGGGTACTGATCCACTGTCTTACCTATCCTGTCGCCGTAATGACAGTCCCAGTCTGGAAAGTAACCTACCCGATAGACTTGCATATTAGGTCCAACAATCCCAGCCATAAGATAGTGTTCCTACAACAACTACAGTGTGTATAGGCAATAATCGTCTTCTACATTAGGATATATTATCCGCTGACTTTTTACGTAAAATCCGCTGTATATTTTACAACCAGGATGGATAAAAACCCGTATTAATTAGTTTTTTATTATTATTTTGATGATATTGGAAGGCAAACAAGCAGACTGATTTCCTGATGGTAAGAAATTCACCAGAGGTGGTAATGGTGCGTTGCCATCCGGAGGCCGGGGTGTTAGGCCTCGAGCAAAAGTAAGTTTACCGGCCACCTTACCCTCCACACCGGAACACGTCATGACGATATGGTGGCAGGAATAGGTAAGGCGGTCCGGGTGTGTAGTTGCGAAATTCTACCACCTAGTCAGATGTCACGGTGCTAGTGACGGTAAGCCTAAACTCGCCTTTACCTCACACAGTCAACATATATCAATATGTCTTCACATCCACATCTCCGAAGACGGACGGAGAGGCACAACCAGGACACCAATGCCGAAGACACTAAGTCTCACAATTGGATAGGTGGCAAGCCTGTCCACTCCCACGAAACTTTTTTTAAAAGAAAATTTAAAAAAAAAACCCATTACTTTGTTGCCCGATTCGGAGATCGTTCCTGGGACCTTATGAAGTCAAGTACGACACCGGAACACTAGACCACTGAGGCGATTACAACTTTTATTCAATAGCCTTGAATCATATCTTTTTTATTTCTTTTATTTACTGAGAACTGTTTGACATAGATTTTTTATGTGAAATTTTCCGACCGAGTAATAAAATGTTGAAAAGCATTTAGCATGTTTGTATATGCAAGGTCCTTTATTTTTTAGGTGTTTAGAAATTCAAGAATGTGGTGATTCTAAACATCTGTAGCTGTTCCAGCATAGTCTATCCATACTACCTTATGGTAGAAAGTCAGTAAGTGTGAATATGGCAGACTGGCGTGTCAGACTGAATGGTAAGAAAACAAACATGAAATATGGTTATAAGTATGTGTATAGTATATATACGACCTTTAAAAAAGTATCTTCACGCCTGTATCCCCAAAGAGGTACCTACACCCCGGGTACTATCCTAAGATATATTTTAATCCCACAATGTGGTAAGCAGCAAACCTATAACCAACCGTACACACCTCTGTGATATTTTTGTTAGAAAATTGTAAAAAACATTTTGAATTTCCCAAACCGGAAATTAAACCCAACAATTTAAGTAGTGAAAGCTAACACTTAACCTCTATACATAAAGAAGAGGGAGACGATAAGTGTATTACCTTTTTTTACATAGTTTTTAAATAACAGTTACATAACCAATCGTGTATTGCCAACCTGATCACTGTGTGCGTTGATGACATAGTTTAGCCATTTAAATTATTATTTAAAATTACCTAAATTAATATTAGATATAAGGTAGATATATGATCTTAGGCAAATCTAGAGGCTAATTAACTCCAGCACGGAACATGACAGTACATATGACTTATATCCCTGGACAAGTTACACAAATTGAATCTAACCCCAAAGTAAGCAAATTAAATGCTTGTGTTATGAGTGTTAGTCAACGATACAAATGCTTACATACAAATACTTCAGTAGATACCAGAATAAATTTAATAAAAACCCAGACCCAAAAATGTAGACATCTTATATTCATCACACAAATGACTGCCCCTGTCGAGAATCGAACCCGAGCCTCGCAGTTGGTCGTTGTAGTTAGGCGTGTACGATAGCCACTTGACCAACAAGGCGGTCAATGGCAAGCAATGACGCTATGGCGATAGATAAGGTGGCTGTGGTAGTACCAAACCACTTCCACTAGTCCATTAAACTAATTTATAATACTTTAAAATATAATGACCTTTTTACCTACTGACAGTCCAAACCCTTTAACTACTCTGGTGACAGGTACTAAAACTGACGGAAGGTGGTGGACGTACAGAACTGGCCTGGCTTCCGATGCTGAGCAGTAAGTTATAGGAAACTGGTTTTCTCCAGCTTTTACAAAATTGTGGGGACAAAAACTGCCTCAACCAGGATTTAAACCTGCAACCTCCGTTCATTCAGCTTGCTACATCTGCGTATCCATTGCTACACGCTACAACAGCAACAGTGATATCTATAGTTCCGAGCAACTTTGAGTGTCGATTGATATGGCACTAACACCGTGTACATCACTTACTGATGCAGTTTTGCGATGACTTATGTCCTACCAGTACCACTGTCCTACCTCATTCTACTTTGTGCAGTCACGACTGTCGTGTTCTGGTTGGAGTATAGGCTAGCCTCCAAGTGGTGGAGCGGACCGGCGTCGGACTTGACTTCTTGAGGTCTAGGGTTCAATCCCCAGGTCGGGCAATAGAGAAAAGGTGTGTTTTGAGTTTTCTAATGGAAATGGCGCTAATAAAATTTGACCGGGATTGGATAAATATACATAATATGTATTTGGATACATGCCCGGTTGGCGATAGGCTGGAAACATTGTGGGACTTAGTCTCTTCAGCTAGTCGCGAGTGCCCTGGTTGTGCCTCTCCTTTTTGGGGACATGAGCCTAAAGATACGTTTTTTTTATAAACCGCATGGTGAAAAAGTAGCTGGGATGTGGCCAGAAAGAATATGAAACCAACACGCCAAAAGTAATCGGCTTTCTGTCTTTCGAAACCCTAAAACGCAGATTTACGCTCTGGTGGCAGGAATAGGGCAGCAGCATTGATTCAGGTCAGTATATCACAGTCCCAGAACTTTAACACGCAATTACGGCGCCAGAGATAAATCAACACTCAAAAGTCATATCCCAAATCCGAAGTAGAGTCTAAACCAACGCGTGACATTTGTATGCAGACTACAGTATAGTCTCTTCGCACTCGCAAGCCTTCTCCCACACAGTTCCTAGTGACGTAACACCTTCCCGCCTTTTTTCAGATAACAGTTCCTCAAACAAGCCAACAAAATCGCTAAAACTTAAGGGGCAACGACATCGCGCCCGAACTGCGCCCGTGGAAATATATTCAAATATATGCGCGATTAATTCAGGCTGCATAGCCAACGGGACGGTGTTAGTAGTGGCAGCCAGTCTCACTTTCTACGCCGGATCGATGGGGCCGTGACCTTCGCAACGCCTCTTATTTGGTTCCTGAATCGATTTTTTTTAGATTTTCTCCTAAACACCACGAGAAACCAACCAACACCCGGCGAGATCTACGGACACGGCTCCGTGGCTGTGTGATCGCTTTAATTCGTGCAGGCTGTATACTACGAGATCTGTGCGTTAAGTTTTACGTATTTTTTTTTGCAATACTAAAATGTTTTTTTGGCTGTATATTTTAAGACCTTTGTCTATCATGTAAATAGAAATAAACTTCCATCTGTATTTGCTGACGATAGATTTTGATTTTATATCTGATGATTGTCAAGACACGTTTCTAGACATTAGTCGAATGTTTTTTTTTAATATTCCTAAAGCGTTATGACTGTTATGTTAAGGCTCAAGTTATCTAAGCCTCAAATAACTGCAAAAAAGTAAAGCAGTTTAGCCCCTTTAGCAAGTCTAAAGTCGCATCCAGTATCTAGCAATACATAAAAACCAATTTCTTTCATGAAAACAATTGGTTGACATACTTGACTTAAGAATATGTAAAAGTAGAAATTAAATAACGATAATAGTAGGAAAAGAATAAAACATACAAAGCTTTACATAACTGCCATGACGTGTTTGTAAGTACTCGGCGCCACTGACACAAATAATAGACAAAATTCTTTATGTTAATTCAACACGTTCATTCAACTTTAGTGTATTTAAGTTGTAAATTCGTTTTGATTAATGTCTAATGTGTAAAGAATTACATCTGGTTTACGCTTGATTTGTATAGATTTATGTGAGTTGTGGACCTTAATTTACGTAATTGCTCTTTATATTTATAAATTCTTTAAATGTTTATCTTTGAATAATTAAACAATTAATTATGTTGTTTCTGGTATCAAATAATTGCAATATTACGTATCTAAAATAGTGTGAGGTAGTAATGAAAAATGACAGAATTGTTCTTTTTTTGTATTCGATTAGACTTAAGGCTAAGGCATGAGATGATTAAAAATTTTAGCTTATATTTTTTATTCATATGACACAATAGCTTTAGTGATTATGTATTTTATAAATGTCCATAGGTATATTGAAGAAAATATTTTTATGTAGTGTGAGAAAATTTCTCACACTAGAGTGATAAATATTTTAAGCCATAGGAGTTTGTACTTTTCTCAAACGTTGATATAATTTTAATATATGATTGTATGAACTGTGTACTTGTGTAAGGATAAAAACTACAAAGGAAGCAGTAAATCGCATCAATATCCCTATAACAGCTAAGAGCCCCCGTTTACAACCAAAGGTTTGCCTTCAAAAGAAAAGGCGCCCTTGTAAAATTCCTTTTCAGGTCTCTGAGGAATTCGCTAGTACACGTACAAGCGAGGTGGATATACACATAAAAATAGATAGAGTGGCCGAGTAGGGCGGAGAGGATGTGCGCGCTTGTGTGTGTGCTACGTGACACGGCAGCCTAGCGTGTGTGCGGGGAATGCGGACCACGGTGTACTCTACAGACGCCATCGCGAATTGGCTACTTGACTTTAATAATATTGTTTTTCTGACAGAATGACGCTGTTATGAGAGTGCCATAAAATTTACTAAAAAGCACTGTCAACATATTTTCATTCTGCATATTATATTCCGTGATCTGGAAATAATTTATCATTACATTTTATTATATCCTAATTTCATACATTTTTTAATTTCATAAATGATTTTGATTTCATTTTTACAGCATTATATAGTGAACAAGATCATGGCATTCCTGATGGTAAGAGAAAACTATTGTATGTATTCATTTTGAAATAAGATATTGAATAAATATCTGTTTGTTTTAGCCAATGAATTAATATTTAAATGTTATCTGATATTAGAGTGCTGTACACTAACTCAGTATCAAAGAATAATCGCCTAAAGGGTCCGATTATTGGGTTTAAAAAGGAAGACAGACAAACATTATACTCTATACTATTTTTAGACTAAAGTTATCACATAGTATCTGCATGAGGTTGACCTCTTTGTTCGTCATCTTATGCTATCAAAACAACCTAATCCTATATAATATATTAAGATTACTTATGTAATGGATTTTTTACTGTTTAATACCATTTGGCTAACAGTCATACTCCTTTTTTTTGTTTTAATAAAAAAATAAGTGACCAAATCATATCAATGCTCTATAGTTACGCACACATAGAGACTTCGTACGTGCCGTCGTCTTGGCAACGAGACGCATGCGCGGCGCCGCCTACTGTCCCCCCTCCTCCCCCTCGTGTACCTCCCTAGACCTCACTTAGCACTGCCAACTCTATGGACGAACTACATCTGTATGATTGGTCATTGAAAGATAAGGAATTTTTTCTTAATGACTACAACATGACATAATTTATTTTTGCAATCATCAGTTTAATCAACAATAATTTCACAAAGAAACATACTTGAGATGGTACACATAATTTACTATAATTGTTCAATAAAAAAGCATTTTGTGTCATATTACGGTGAAGAAACAATACTTAAAAAAAATTAATGGGGACTAATCTAGTAAACACAATTATTGTTTTTTTTTTGTATTTTTTGTCAAGAATTAAAAAACTACGAAAAAACAAACAGTATCATTGACATTTTAAAATTTAGAATCATATAAATTGATATACTCATAATAAATCAATCATTAAAATATGACAATTATTTAAAATGTCTACGTTAATTCAAACTTAATTTTGAAAGTCACAGATTATCAATTTTGTAATAGTAAACTAAACCAATTCGAACCCGTTCTAAATTTAAATATCTCAAAGTAAACGCCACAGATACAAAAGATTTCGCGCAACAACAATTGTTTTTCATAAGTAAACATTTTGTAACGGGGACATTTACAAAACACTGCTAAGTACACAATAATGGACCATACATATCTATAGCGGAACAAAGGGTGGGAGCAGGACAGAAAATCACACACACCGAGACAACGGGAAAACCTACACATGCACGGAAAATGGAATGTAGGTATTCGGCGACGTCACTTGATAACGATTGTACATTACGCGATAGAGAATGCCAGACTACGTATAGATAATAAGGGTGCCAGTGATTTTCCACCTCTAATGGGTAAATATTTCATATATACATATCTATATTTGCATTTGTACTAGTTATTAACTACTATTGCAAATAAAACCCGTAATGGATATGGCATTAAAAATTTTAACACTTAGTTCGAGACTTAGTTCGACTAAATATTGTCAGTAACACGAAAGTTGCGAACTGAAATAAACCTACATTTTTTTTAAATTGAGCCGAATCTTTTTAGTTTTTTTTATAATAAACATATTATATTAATACAAAGCTCAATTTTAGTTAAATGTACGTCTCAGAATATCTCCTATAGTATTTACTAGTCAATTTCATACCTATATTTATCGCCTCTGTGGTCTAGCGGTCCGGGTGTTGGACTGAACTGCATGAGGCCCCGGGTTCGAATCCCGAGTCGGAGATTGGATTTTTCCAATTTTCTATTAAACAAATGGTCGGGATTGGAAATGTGCCCGGTTGGCGATAGACTTGCCACTTATCACATTGTGGGACTTAGTGTCTTCGGCTAGTCGTGAGTGCCTTGGTTGTACCTCTGCCTACCTCTTCGGGGATATGGGCGTGAAGATACTGTATATTTATTTTAAATTGGGTGACAGACATTCAAAATTACTGCTCTGGATTTGTGCCGCTTCTGTACATTTCCCTAACACCATAACGTTAGAACTCGCTATTGTTGTGTTTGTAGGCCTTCGAAAGAATGAAGCCGGAAAAAACTTTTTTACAAAACATTTAACATCCCGACCTCGGACAGAAACGTCGACCGAAAGGTTCCGTTTTCCATGTTTATCCACAAGGTATTTACACTATTATACGGAAAATATTTAATCGCCTCTATGGTCTAGCGGTTCAGTTGTTGGACTTGACTGCATGACTGGGACTCGTTCGAATCCCGGGTCGGGCAACAAAAAAAAATTGGGTTTTTTTCAATTTTCTAATAAAAAAACGTTGATCGGGATTGGATATGTGCCCGACTTACGGCCAATGTTAATAATGTATCTCAATCTAATGGATTTCAAGCAATCTAGATAGCTGCGTATCCGCCGGCCTATCCTATACCTCATTTCCATTTTTATCCTGTGCACATATATATTATTGGCAAGCGATAACATAAAAATAGATCAAAATATTAATCTTGGACAGCGAGTTTTGGATTAGGATTGATTATTAATATTGGCCGTTAGTGTCTTCGGCTAATCGTGGGTGCCCCGGTTGTGCCTCTGCCTACTTCTTCGGGGATATGGGCGTGAAGATACTACTTTTTTTTTATTTAATTAAACATCATACCCTTACAAAAAAATTTTGCTGAAAACCTGTGTTCATTAAAGATAAAGAAAACTAACTTAAAATGTGATTTTGCTTTCAAAAGATACGAATAAAAGATCGAATATCGGATTTCATTATTCATGACTCCCAACATCTAAATTAAAAGTCCATGTAAGTCAAACTACAAGTAAGAAATAATTTAAAAAAAGTATAGTTAACTTCTTTTATAATATTATATACCTATATTACTACGAAGTGACGTGACCATCACTCGCTAGTGAAAAAAATCCAAGTAGGTTATTCAATTATCGTACACGTATTCTAATCCATAGCGCCGCAGACTTGCACATTAGTCCGAACATACTGGCTACAGAATAGCAACGCATCAATAACATTTACAATGTCTACAAACCACGATTCTGTTACCATGGGGAGAGACGTTGTGGTAGTGCCCACCCCATACAAAATTAACGAAGACGTCTCTTAACCTTACAATGTAGGTAATGCAGATAGGAACAAAATTTTATATATTTTACAGTAGAATATCTTCACGCCTGCATCTTTGAAAAAGTTGGCAGAGACATAACCGGGTTACTGAAGACTAGCCGAAGGACGTTTATCGCCAACCGGTCACATATCCAATCCCGGGTAACGTTGTTATTAGCAAATTTTCTTTTTGTTGCCCGACCTGAGATCGAACTTGAAACCTCATGGAGTAATGTCCAACACGATACTGCTAGACCACAGAGTATTTAGAATAAAATATCTACTATTGTTTATTAAGATACACTACAAAAGAAGAAGAAAAGTCATGTTTATGTTAATTCATTTTATTTAACAGTGGTTCTGAAACTAGGCATTGCGTTGTATAGTAGGGAAACTCCTTTTAGGATAGTTGATCATTTTTTTGTCTAGTCGGGTTTTGGAATTCACTGCAAGAGATCCCGGATTCTATTCCCTGGTCGGGCATCTTAAATTACAGGCTTTAAAATTTGTAATACAATTGGGATTGGATAAGTGTCCGGTTGGCGATAGGATTGCTAATTACATTTTGGGAGTTTTTTTTATGACATTAGAAGGCAAACAAGCAGACGGTTTTCCTGACGGTAAGAAAAAAAAAGAGACACCAAAGGTGGTAATGGTGCGTTGCCAACCAGAAGCCGAGATGTTAGGCCTCGAGCAAAAGTAAGTTTACCGGCTACCTTACCCTCCGAACCGGAACACGTCATGACGTTATGGCGGCAGGAATAGGTAAGGCGGTGGTACCAATCCGGGTGAGTCGCTGCGAAACTCTACCACCTGGTCAGATGTCACGGTGTTAGTGACGGCATGCCTGTGCTCGCCTTTTACGAGCTGCCTGGCACAGGAAGGCAGATAGATGGTCTATTCTACAAAGGAGCCCGGACCAACACGGGATATCTTCTAGTCGCGGGTAAGGTACAAGAACTCTACCTAGACATTCGATTATATGATCGTGAAGATACTTTCTATTGAAGATGTGGATATATTTCGCGTCTTGGCTTGGCGTTGATGGTACATGTTTACGAGGTGCGCGGTGAACTCCGTAGGGATCGATTTGGGAGGTGATGTTTTAACACTCTGCGACTGGCCTCTAGGGTCTTCCATGGAGCTGCTGGCATGTTAAATATACATATCACATATTAAGAAATTCTTACGTCGACTTACCTTTGAATTGCGGTATTATTTTCAAAAGATATAACGAGCGGCTAATGAAAATTTTGCTTCCAAATTTCAGTTAATATTGTCATCGTGTTTTTCAAGTATCTTATCGGTTTGCTATGAATATTTAAATCTATTTAGTATTGCTTTCTATACATATATAGTTTTTTTTGACAATGGAAGGCAAACAAGCAGACGAATTTTCTGATAGTAAGAAATGCACGCTGTCTAGAGACATCAAAGGTGGTAATGATGCGTTGAAAACCTGAAGCTAGGATATTAGGTCGCGCGTAAAAGTTTACCGGGTACCTTGCATTCCGATCCTGAACATGTCAACGGCAAGCTTTGGACGCTATGACGCCAGAAATAGGTAAGACAGTGGTACCAATCCGGGCGAGCCGTTGCAAAACTCTACCTAATATGTCACGGTGCTAAGATGATGGTGGCGTTAAGAATATGCTCGCCTTTTACGAGCTGCCTGGCAGGAAGGTGGATGGTCTATTCTGCGAAGGAACCCGGAACAACACGGGGAAAAAGGTACAAACATACATACATGCATACACCTACATACATATCCCTAACTCATAAGTTAGGCAGAGAGTATAGTGTGCCAAGTGTCACAATCCATGCTAACCTGTCCAGCTTCCTCCACACTCAATACTCTTCATACTAACACACCGGTTTCGGAGTCTCTTGACACTACCCTCGGATAAACCCTGAACGTTTTGACCGTATAATGTGGCCTCTGTGGCCTAGCGGTTCAGGTGTTGGACTTGCATGAGGTCCCGGGTTCGAATCCCGGGTCGGTCAACGAGAATAAAAATTTGGGTTTTCCTGTTTTTTAATAAAAAAGAATGTTGCTCGGGATTGGATGTGTGCCCGGTGTGCGATAGGCTTACCACCTATCACATTGTGGGACTAAATGTCTTCGGCTAGTCGTGGGTGCTCTTTAGTGCCTCTTCGTGGATATGGGCGTGAAGATACTTATTGTCAATCTAGGTCTCCGGGGTACCTACATCCATCCTCTTTCGTACTGTCTAACTGTTTTGTCAATCTTTCATCTACATTATTTTCACAAGACCAACTGCAACTAGGTTTCTACTGCGTAATACTTAACATACTTTGGATTGTTTGAACATTCCAAAAGATTTTTTATGAAGAATTACTTCTAAAATAACATATCTAAAAAGGTACAATCGAATATAGAATATCTACCTACTTTTCTAGTATTCGTTAAGTAAGTTTTGCAGAAACTGCATTCGCTTTGCAACAACATTTGCAAATATAGACATTTAACCAATTTACGGCCAAGACAGCGATGCAATGGGACTTGAAATGTACATACTAATTGCATTTAAATTATCCAGTTATCAATTAATGTTTATTACCTGCTTGTATGTTGATAGCTACTCATTGATGCATATCCAAAGCAATATTTTACATATTTCTCCAGACTAGTGACTCTGTCTAAAATAAACACGTTACAAAGTTTTATTAAAATATCTATGCGTGCTTACGTACCGTGCATGCCTCCGAGTTAATATGGTACTTGTAGCGCCATCTGTTGTGGAATAGTGAAACTAATATGAATTGGTTCTTATCTAGGTATCATGTACTACTAAGTAGATTATTATTTTAATTTATTTATTAAATGAAAAGATGTATTGATAAATTACTGACATTGTTAATATTTATCAATTAAAATGTTATAAAAATGTAAATGTTGTTTTCATTGAGTATAGTTAGCATATGAAATGAATTCGAACGACCTAGCGTCATTAATTCATTAAATTATAAATAAAACATGAGAACTTCTTTTACCATTGTTTGATCGGGTTTTTGCAGTGTTTACGAGAACGGTTGTTAAGTGTAAAGTAACTGATAATTAACTTATTATTCGTTCTGAAACGGTATCTTAAGTTATTTGGATTAGAAAGTGTTTAATATTTCATTAAAAAACATTACTTTTCCTCTCAATTAACTGTTGAACGGTTGGAACATAAAACTTTTAAATAGGATTAATTTAAATTAATTAAACCTACTTACTCAATACAGTAAGTTTAAATTATTCATTAAAACATTTTATTTACATTAAAATGACATTATGTAAAACATAAAAAGAGTTAAAATGTAAGAACACGATTTAGAAAATAATATTTTGATTTAATGGTCGAATTTATTCGTTCTTTTCGTAATTTTTCTTAAATATGCCTATCATTAAGATTCACATTTGTTTTTTTTTATTCAAAAACAAGGAATATATTACTTCGCCTACGATTATCTAACTGCGCCAACGCTACTGTTTGTAGTAATTAATATTTTCGACAGAAGTTTGATTTGATATCTTTTTCTGAGAAGTGTTGAAACAAAATGTTATAATTATACAATTTAGAAAATAACAGCTTAGTTAATGTTACTTTTTCAATTCAATTCCAATTATAAACTGCACAGAGGATTTTATTAGTACTTTTGTCCCACGTTGATTTTGGATTCCGGTAAATTCAAAATACTCCCGGCCTGCCAGGTAGCTTGCAAAATGAGATCTCGTGGTAATGTGCTTTGTGAGAACTTGTCTGGCTAGGGATTTAACTCCCTTCTTAATCATGCCACCATAATGACTCTGTTTAGTCCGGTGGGTAGGGTGGGTAGCCAGTAGAGTTGCACATTACCGTCTATGATCTCGGCTTACCTATAAAATCTATAATCTAAAAACCACGGTCGTCTCTTACCATCAGCAGGGTTGTGTACTTATTTGCTGACCTCTTACATAAAAGAATACCTGTCATTGGCTATTCCATTGAAGAGTTTTAGGATTTGGCACAGTGTATTACCTTTTACAATGCTCATGACTTTTTTTATTTAGATTTATACGAAATCTAGTCATAAAAAAGAATCAATCTCAGGTAGCAATATACGGTTCGATGATGAAAATAGGCCAGAACGCAAAACCGGATAAGTTTGTATAACCATTGCTAGTTTAAACGTTCAACCTATGGCTATGATTGGTCAAAAATTAACCACGATTATTTTTTTACAAAAATACCGTAGGTACGAAAACCTACATCCTTCATCTTCCGTTGACGCTGCTTTGCTAGTTGCAAAAAACTAAATAAATAGACAATTCGAAAATTTTTCAAAGGAAACCGGATAGATGTATAAAGTATGCAAAAATCGTAACACTATTATGTTTGAGGTGCTTTTAAAAAAATAGAATATCTGTTAAAAGCATATATCTCACTTTAACTAGGTGGTAGAGTTTCACAGCGACTCGCTCGGATTGGAACCACCTCCTTAACTATTCCTGTCGCCATAACGTTAGCGCTTGCCGTTGACGTGTTCCGGTTAAGAGAGTAAGGTAGCCGGTAAAGCCAGTCAGCCAGTAGCTAGGGCACTTTTCCCTTACCGTCAAAGCCGTATGCTCCTTAATTGTCTTATCGCATGAAAAAATCTCTTTGGTTTGTAATTGTGAAAACGGGATAGTGGAATAATGCAGTCTTACCTTGTCGCTGGTATACAGTCTACATCCTAAAAGGAATATTCAGTTCTGTTTATGTATTTGCAGTATCCACTGATGTTGATAGTATATAAAAGACTTGCCAATATATTTAAGCTATACATTCCTGATATAGTAGTGTGTGTAAACGTACATTTTCCATTTCACGCATCAAGACACATACAAATCGACGGGTACGTTAAATGCGGGTTGTGACGCACTGACGGACAGATATTTGTTGAGTATAAAACGTTGACATTATTATATATTATAGATTATTTTTATCAGGATGTACATTATGTATATTTCTATACATAATGTATATCCTGACTCATCGTTTGTATGATTTACAAAGATTTGTAGATGTTGCAACCGCTGCATTATTTTACTTACTCGTACAGTAAGGGTCTTCATCTTCTTCATCTTTTTTTATATGAGAGTTCATCGAAAAACACACGGGTCTCCTGATGCTAAGAGACTAACCTTGGCCTACAGACACCATAGATGTTACAGGTGCGGTCGCCACGTTAGGCGAATTTGGGAAGTATCCTAACCTCCAGACCGAAACATGACGAGACATGTCATTATCCAAGCAGGAATAGGTAAAGCGGGATCCGCCTTACCTATTCCTGTCTGTGTTTCTATACCCAAGCAAGTTAATGCACAGCTTGCTAACACCAGTAGTCCAGATGGTGATGACCTTATTTACTTATGCTCGACTCTTACGATCTGCCTAGCAGGGCAGCAAATGTTCTATTCTAGTCATTTGTGAGCGAGGCTTTGCAACTTAAAAATGTTATTTGCCTATTTTGCGTTAAGGTCTGGTCTAAACCCATCTCCTCCAGGAAATTCAACAACAATATCACGGGTATTTTACAAAGTTTTCAATTAAATACATTTGAATTTGCATTCTTTTTTGTTGACAATTTGAAAATATATACACTTTACCTAATAGCACTTGTACTTTTCCACAATGCACTTTATTTAACAAGCATATTGTGGTCGCCTCTGTCGTCTAGCGGTTCGGCTTCGGACATCACTGCTTGAGGTATTTGATGTTATTGGATTGGATACTGGTATGCTTGGGATATCTCATACTGTGGAAAAGTACAAGTGCTATTTAGAAAAGTATTATACTTTTGATCTGATTTTTTTTCAATAATTTTAGAGACTTAAGCAATAATAAAAGCGGTAGTTTTTTTACTACTAGCGGCCCGCTCCTGCTTCGCATGGTTATGAAATATACATATAAATCTTACTCTTCAATCACTTCATCTATTAAAAAAGCGCATGAAAATCCGTTGCGTAGTTTTAAAAAGATTTAGGCATACAAAGGGACATAAAGACAGAGGAAGCGACTTTGTTTTATATTATGCAGCCATGAATCTAAGAAATCCAATTGCTTTTTTGCTTTCCAACATTGTAAGAAGTTATAAAAGAAACAGCTATTAGTGTAGACTTCTTACAAATCGCTTGCGATAGGAAAAATGCCTTTTAATGTTCTTAGAAAAACAGTGTTGATGAATTTAAAAGAATAATCTTTTTATAATTTGACATAATGCAGCTTTAATTGTGTCAAAGAAAACAGGTTTTAATCAAATCATTGCATAAATTTTCGCCTATCTTGGCGACCCCATTAAAGATCATGATAAAATTACTAAGAGACTACTTCAGTATCATGACTTATCTTTTTAAAAAAACAACCATTAAAATCGGTTAGCTATTGATGGAGTAATCGCTTAACAATCATACAAAAAATACATACAATTGAATTGAGAGCCCCCTTATTTTCTTTGGAGTCAGTCAAAAATCGTTTCCCTACAAAAACAATATTTTCGTTTCCGAATCAATAGGTAGTAGACCAAAACCGCGGGTAAAATAGTGCTGATAATGGGTATTATCAGGTAAAAGTATATAACTTATCTGTTTATCATTTCGTCCTACATGTTCACGAAACACACATGGAGGTGTGCATGTGTGTTATGTGTGTGTTTTGGAGTTGCAGTCGACAACGATTTGCCGGTAGCATGGTGCGTGAAATGAAAAAGATAACGGTCGCGACCCGGCGCCGGCGCAGCGCTTGCTACGTGCCGAACACCGTACGTATATACGAGACACAATAAACAGCTAATACAATACGATCAAGTTATATGTATACGCACTTGTCAAAAACACTTGTACTTTTCCACAATTTAGCACTTAATGTTACACTTAAGCCAAGTGGTTTCACTTCTTACAGTTTGTTCAGGGCTTGACAACTAAAACTTTTTATGTTCAGTAAGTGGTTGTTAATTGAGTAACAAAAAGTGAAACCGGTTGGCTTAAGTGTGTTAATGACTAGGTCAAATATATTTTGGAAAAAGTACAAGTGTTATTTAATGAATTTCCACCAAGTGCCGACCTTGCGACGATAAAATCTCCGCGTTGATGCGGGTCTATTCTGCAGAATAAGCCATCTATCTCCCTGCCTGTCAGCTCGTAAGAGACTGGCACAGGCTAAATAAAATAGCTCCAACAAGACCACTAATAGTGCTATGTAGCAGCTTGCCCGTGTAGAAATCTACCAAATTACCTATTCCTGTCGTCATAATAGTCATGTCCCTTTGTACTTGAGTTCTGACCCCTCGACCACATGACAGCAACACATCTATAATATAGTGAAGTCTATAAGTTACTGTGGAATCTCAACATCAGGAAAGTCGTGCGCGTGCTAAAAAAGTTAAAGTACCTAAGACTTATTTATCCATTTGCAGGGCATTTAACTAAACATTTACTAAACTCATTTCAAACACAATCCCTTTGCCGTATTTTAGCCAATTTTAAAAACACTCCAATAATCAGATGGTTCTCAATTCGACTATTTTTTTGTATGATCGTTACGCAATAACTTGACCAATAGCAAAACCGATTTTGTTGCTTCTTTTTTAGAAAGATAAGTCGTAATTCCAAGGTGGTCCCATATTAGTTTTATCCTGATCTGACAATTGGTTTTTGAGGTATACTTAACTAGTGGCCCGCCCCGGCTTCGCATGGGTATAAAATAAACACATAAACCTTCCTCTTCAATCACTTTATCTATTAAAAAAACCGCATCAAAATCCGTTGCGTAGTTTTGAAAATTTAAGCATACCAAGGGACGTAAGGACAAAGAAAGCGACTTTGTTTTATACTATGTATTGTAGTGCATACATTCTTCATTTATCTTGAGGACCTCGTCAATAATAAAAGAAAAATTTAGATGAATGAAAAATGTATGCGTATATGTAACTCAAAAACTACTAGTAGGATGTTGATTATATTTTTTGTGAGACCATTTCAGAAATTTTTGCTTTCTTTTGAAAACATAATTATCTAATCGAATCGAATCGAATTATTATATTAATCGAAAGATAATAATCGAAAGATTAAATCGAATCGACGTAGTACCCAATGAAATAGTTGGAGTCGCTTTTTGGAGTAATACTGAAAAAAAGTGTCTTTACGCCCATATCCCCGAAGAGGTAGGCAGAAGCGCAACCGTGGCACCTACGACCAGCCAAAGACATTAAGTCCCACAAGGTGATAGGTGGCAAGCCTATGGCCAACCGGGCACATATCCAATCACGGGCAACGTTTTTTTTATTAGAATATTGGAAAACCCCAATTTTTCTTTTTGTTGCCCGACCCGGGATTCGAACGCGGGACGTCATGCAGTCAAATTCAACAGCTAAACCGCTAGACCACAGAAGCGAGAGGAGTTATACTGCGCTTAATTATAGAAATAGTACATTCCTTTTTGGTTTGAGCTTATTTAACATGTTTTGAAACATACCTCGACTCTATCGATATCTACCCCATTAAAACAATGCAATAAGGCGACATAATATACCATAGTATATACCATGAGTCACCCTGTAAATAGCCCCCGTCATTAGTCGGTCCGGGGTAAAACATTAAGCTATTACCCCGGCACGTAAACGGCCTCATTATATTAAGGAATATTTTACGGCAACTAACAAATACCGTGTATATTACAATAATTGAATTTGACTAACCACTGTTTTTACGAATCACGGTTAGTAGAAGTATTATGGTTTGTAATACACATTAAGAGTGATTAACACGCATTTCATCTATTAAATATAACATATTTATCCCCGTGTTTAGTCCGGGTTCCTTTACAAAATAAACCATCTGCCTTTCTGTGACAGGCAGCTTCTAAAAGGCGAGCATGGCTTACCGTCACTAACACCGTGACATCTGACTAGATGGTAGAGTCTCGCAGCGACTCGCCCGGATTGATACCACCGCCTTAACTATTTTTGCCAACATAATATCAGCGCTTGCCGTTGACGTGTTCCGGTTGCAAGGTTAAGATAGCCGGTAAACTAACTTTTGTACGAGGCCTAATATTACCTTAGGCCTTAAGTTGGCAATTAGCCATTACCACCTTTGGTGTCTCTAGGCGGCGTGAATTTCTTACCATCAGGAAATCTGTCTGCTTGTTTGCCTTGCAATATCATAAAAAAGCGCGGTAAAAATGTAACAAAAACATTCAAATATCTCAACTCGAAATCACACCTATCTTCCGACAAAGAACCAGCATAATCTGTTATTAACTGAGTAATCGGCTAAACTTACGGCCAATGTTAATAACCTATCTGAGATAAAAATAGGGTTATTATAGATCTGAGATTAGCTAACCAATTATTTTTCAATAATTTACAAAAACATCTTAGCAACAAAACTTTAGAAGGTCTTTCTCTATCTGTAGATTGTTATTAATATTGGCCGTTATAAAAGACAGAAACATACAATAGAATTGATAACCTCCTTTTTGAAGTCTGTCAAAATCAAATGGGTTAACAGATAACTCGAGAACTCCTCTTTTGACTGCCTCGTTGGTCGAGTGGCTAGCGAATACGCCTAGCTATACCGATCAATATCGAGGCTCGGTTTCTATTCCCGACGGGGGCAGGCATTTGTGTGATGAACATCGGATGTCTGCATTTCCGGGTCTGGCCCGTGTTTACCAAATTTATTCTAGTATTTAAGTATTTCTATGTGTTAGTATCGATGACTAACACCCATAACACAAGCAAATAATTTGCTTACTTTAGGGTTATATTCAATTTGTGTAACTTGTCAAGGGATATTAATATATTTGTAATTCGAAAACTGATAAAGAAGGTGTTTGGTTTCTTGGATTCAACCTATATAGCGAAAAAGCTTTTAAAACATTTCAAAAGTTGAAATCAAAAATTCTCATAGCATTTGATGGGTGGTAGAAAGCTTACCGTGACTTAAGGGATGTCCGAGTTCCGTTTATTCGTTGAAAATAAACCAGAACAAAAAGTGCCAGTTGAAATGGTGTTGCTGAATCTCAAACACTTTATTATCATTATCAGATTGTAAGTTAGTTGTTGAACAAGTGCTTAATATTAAATCAAATATTAAATTTAAAATAAATAAATATTAAAGCATCCTATAACTGGAACTGTTAGAAGATCTAGTAAGTTCTGATAATTATTTTTAAAAGACATTTCTATGGAGTCTCTCTTGCACACAATTTGTGTTACTCTCTTGTTGCCCACTATTACTAGTTGTATCTCTACTTGTAGAGAAAGCGGTACAGATACTAAATATATTTCCATCATTTACTGCATTCCAAATTGTCAGTTTCCTTTTGGATAAGTTGACAAAACTTATTGAAAACTTGTTGAATAATATCGGAATACGTAAAGATTTTTGAATAAATGTAAAAACATTACCTCTCTTTTTATATTTGGTCAGCGAAAACATAGTCTGACAACAGTGAATAAAACAAAAGACTAATCCAAAGCAACGAGGATCAGTGAAGTAATTTTCACATGATGCGCGTACATGCAATATTGTATGTTTACTTATATAAAGTTTAGAAACACCAAAAGCATCGCTAAGTTTAAGAGGCTTTAGACAGATCAAAATGCGCGTTGTTTGTATATCTCAGAGGTTCAGGCCTGCTTTCAATAGTTCTTAAGAAGAAAGGATAAACAAAAACGAAACTCAAAAACTTCTAGAAAAGAAAAACTTCAGTGGAATAAACTTTAAACTGTGTAGGTATCTAAAGGACATAACTATCCGCGTTAACGGGCTTGAATCCTCAGTAGCTCAAATGGTAAGAGCATTCGTCGGCTTGAAATGAAAAGGTTACGGGTTCAAATATAACAGTATAACAGAAATGAATTTTATTATTTTTATGGCCTAGGAAAAAAAACATACCGCTTGATGATAGACATGATGTTAATAGATGGCCTATAGACAATATAATTTTATTGTCTCAGGTGCATCGCTGTTCTATGTTCAAGTACCTTCCGGACCGGAGCATGACACCATCACCATGGCAACAGGAATAGGTAAGGCGGTGCATCACTACCCGAGCTTTTCTTTGCACAGAACTCTACCACCAGAATTTTGTTAGAAATCACATTTTTAACGCTCGCCTCTTACAAGCAACCTGCTAGGAAAGCAGATGGTCTATTCCGAGGACTTGCACAAGAAATTTAATCTTGTCGTCCAAAATTATTTTATCAAAAATACAGGCATTAATCTGATAGGAAAATGAACGGAATTGTCTGAATCCGGGTATTTGGTGAATACAATTAAAGCGATCCGGACAATCCGGGCTCCAGAATTATAAATTCCATGGGAAAGGCGACAGGTGTCGCCGTAATCGCGTCGGGCTTGAATCATACCAGCCTACGTATTGTGCATAGAGCAGACAACTACACAGACAGTTCTAAAACTAAATAATATTCATCAATAAATATTTTTCGTATATGCCTTTTTATATATACATTTTATATTTTACGTATTACTGTATTTTTACAGAATATGACAACTTTATACTTAACAGTACGGTAAATAGTATTATTATGACAAGATGTATAATTTTTTTCAGTTTTTAGCTAGGCGTTAGTATATGCCATTAGTCACGTTTAGGTTTGCTTTAAGTTATCCGATTAAGCAAAATCGGGTTTGAATGATTCAAAATTAGTTTCATTAGTGGTAGATTCGGCCTCAACGAGGAAACATAATACACTAAGTTTCTTCAAGAATATTTCACTTGTGTACTTTGGCAGACAGAATTATAAAAAAATCTAACAAAACTGATTCATTTCATTCTATTTATACACGAAACGATAAAACTATGACCTTCTTTCGATAAAAAAGACAATTCAAAATGCAGTATAACTGGAAAATGGGTTTCAATATTCATGACAACTTTATCAAAGTACGCATTTTTTATTACTTACTAATATTATTTTTATTTATTATCCACATCCGCAAAGACCCAACTAGTGGTTTTTGAGTAATACTTAATAATGCATATTTTTTAAATTATCTTCACGACCTTATCATTGTAACTCAAAAACTACTAGTAATATATCAATGAAGTTGATGTCAGACCATTTCTGAACTAATTTCTATCTAAAAAAAAAAACAAAAGAACCTAATGAAATATTTGGGAGTCGATTTTGCAAAATTTTATTGCGCTTCGTATTTTTATTTTAGCACTTGCCCTGTGCTTGGGATAAATTTTCTATAAACTTTTAAAGAAAGAAAAAAATTTCGCCCCAGACAGGATTTGTACCTGTAACCTTTCGTCTCAAGCCGACGAATGCTCTAACCAATTGAGCTACTAAGGATTCAAGTCCCGTGACGAAATTTTTAATTCCTTTCTAACCCGTTAACGCGGGTA